>JAUEKY010098377.1:0-10529 GCA_031833965.1 Scyllaea pelagica
TCGATTAGTTGGCAGCTGCGAGAATCGAGTAATTACTCGATTCTGAATGAGATTACTCGATTCTGGAATCGATTCCTCAATTCATGGAATCGCACACCCCTAGCTTTAACCCTCATATCCCCTTCTCCCCCTGCAAGTTGAAGTCAAGTGACATCATTTGTAGAATGTGATAATAAAGCATAGCTTCAATGATCGCTTGAAATGAAATAATTGAGATAAAGGTGATGAAACTGGGATTTTTCAACAAGCCCTTATGTAGAGTGGAAAAAAAGTAAAGGTTAATCAATATGATTTTCACTCTCTTGAGTATCCTCACCAAAACTGATCCCAACTGACTCATGCATCAATTTTTTTTACTAAATCTAGCAAACTATTTTACCTTTTGGTTCAGTGAAAGTTAGAATAGTCTTGTTCCCCTCTGGAAAAGATTTGCAATCAGACACGACCTGGTAACCATCAGCAAAGCTGCTTTCCAAATATAATTTTAGAAATTCGAGGGGCAATAACTCTTCATCCAAATTTTCCACAATGACCATATCATTGCAAAGAACTGGATCTAGCACTTTCATTCGATTTGCTAGCTCCCTTACAACAATCTTGTCTTCTTGCAGTTTCCTCTTGGTCATTTGAAAGTCTATGTCAGAAGAGAAGGAAAATAAGACATTTCTACAAAATCAATTGCTTAAGGTTTTTTAATTCATAACAATAAACAACACAACTTTCATTAAAAACTCAAAAATTCATAGCCAGCCTGAATTATATTCTCAATTTTATAATCATTTATTGGCCTAGACCAGCATATCCTATTAAACTGCTTACTTTACAATCTTAAGAAAACAAAAGTCATGAAGATGGCATTAATACAAACAAACATAAACTAATAACTAGGCAATTTGCTGTGGAAATAAAATATGATTTATATAAGTGTCTGAAGTGTTAAGTAAGCAAGCTTATGAAGATCACCCATTTCAGTTCAATCAATTTGTGCCTCATCCTGTTCTTTAAAGGTGACAAAAGAAGCTTTTTTATTTCCCCAATAGTTATGAAATAAAAATTAGATCGATGCAGCACAAATCATTGACCCTGTTTGACTAACAGACCCACTTTAAAATCATTGCTGCAGATTAAAGATTCCTACAGAATCAGAATCAGAAAGATCTGAAAAAAGTTCGGCAACTCTTCATCCCAGGTTGACTCAGTTCTCTAGGTCTCAAGACCCATTAAGATACGGGAAAAAGATAATATTGTGGCCAAGGAGGCCATACCTCCTCTAGATGTGAAAACCAGAATAACAAAATGCATTCAAGTGAAATTACGTGAAAACAAGGGCCTGAGGAGTACATAGTAAACTGAAAGAAATCAGGATAGACCTTGAAAACCCAAAGAAAAAAAACTTCTGCAGATATCAAAAGAGGTCAACCTCACCCAGCTCAGGATTGAGCATTTACAGCTGATCCATGAAGCATGCAATTGCCCACTTACAATGAGGTATATTCCTGATAGAACATCCTAGCCATGCTTGGGAAGGATTACACTTTTAAAAGAGCCTCTTAGTCAAATTGACAAAAAAAATATGAAACCTTTCAAGACCAAGGTCACATATAAACACATTTTAAATGTAACACATCTGTTTTAACCATGCATTATATGCAAGTCTATTTTTTTTATTGCCAAAAATTGCTGTTTTTTAAAGGTTATCTATCTCTCTTGGTCATGGATCTAATTTATGAACAGCTGCATTCTGAAGTTAAAGATTTTTCAAAATGCCAATAGAAACTGTGTTTTGAACTCAAAGGTTTTGAGAGCACCCCATAAATCCCATTTGCATAAAGTCAAAGCAAGATAAAACAATTTTGAAACGTTGCCAGCATACATTTCTTTCTTTCTTTTTTTTTATCTTTGAACCTATCATACCTTGCGGTGCAAGGTTAGCTGTTATGAACAAACTTTTTCCACTGATCTCTGTCTAGGGTCTTCCTTTTAGCTTCAACGAATTTACAACCCCTCTTTTCTACTATTTCTGATGTTGTTTACTGCCATAATTTCTTTGGTCTACCTCTAGGTCATTTGCCTTGTGGCTTACATTCTAGGATTTATTATGTAATTCTGATATCATCCATTCTATTTATATGTCCGAACCATTTGTTCTCTCCAATTTTACTTGAGATGCTTTCAGTTTTCTCTTGGTCTCTAATTCTGGTATTTCTAATTCTATCTCTTTTAGTCTTACCTATTGATCATTTAAGGAATTTCATTTCAGCAGCCTGTAATTCACTTTTATCTTTTCAATCTAGATTCCATGATTCACTTCCATATATCAGGGTTAGACAATATACTGAGTTAAGTATTGCTATTTTTGTTTTACTTAGTTCTTTTTTGCCTCGGAAGCTCTGTCCTAGCTGGCTATACATTATTGTTGCTTTTGCTATCCTTTGGTTAATTTCATGTATATAGCTACAGTTTGATGACACCTAAATATTCATAGTTTTCTGCTTTTTCAATAATTTCCCTGTCAATCTTGATTTGGTGTTTATATGTATCTCTACCTATCACCATGGTTTTAATTTTCTTTGCATTGATCATAAGTCCTCTCTTTTTAAGATCTCTATCTAGAATATTAACATTGGGATGTAAACATTTTGTTGTTTTACCAAAAACCACTGAATCGTCTACAAAAGCTATCATTTTAATTGGTACTGGTTTTACATTCCACATGCCTATGCTTAGGGCTTTCATTCTTTTGATTGTTTGGGGATTGAATTCTTGAATATTATAAAAGAGAATGGGCTAGGAATACAACCCTGTCTAACCACAACTTAAATATTTAATTTGCTTGAGGAATGTCCAGCTATTCTTACCATACTCTGAGGATTAAAATAGAAAGATTTTATTGCTTCAATTATATCCTTGTCAACGTCACGATCTTTTAATGCTTTCCACATCTTTTTACCTTTTATTAAATCAAAAGCCTTTTGCAGATCATGTGTAGTTGATTATTATATCTGTAAGTTGATTTGCCTATTTGTCTTAGGGTTTATAATATATGATCTTGAACACTTCTTCCTGGCCAAAAACTAGAGCTGGGTCAGGCATCGGTTTTACCCAGTACTTGCAAGCCTCACTCTCCAAAAAAAAATCATCGGATGCCAAACCAACTCACCGGATGGTCCAGTTTTGATAATCTGCTTTCTGGCTGTGAGAAAGACAATCCTCTCATAGAAAGCGAGCGGGTCAGAATCAGACTTGTCGTGCACATACGAAAGCTGCGATGTGCTCATCTTTTCCCTCTTCCTCCCCAACCTGTTCAACACCCCTTATCACTTAGAAATGCAACGAAACCATCTTGACAGCTGCTTGACCTCACCCTGACCGCTGCTGACCGCCAAACCATCTCCTTGCTTTTGTAATGTTATGCCACTAAATTACTGCTTGAGTTTTGCATGTCGATGCTTCACAATGTGTGTTAAAATGAGATGCAATAAAGAGCTGTAAATAAAAAACACGAAGAACCCCATCCACCATAGTAAGATAGCAAAATCCTAAAAAAAAAGTACAAAACAACATGAAAAAAAAAAAAAAAAAGAAAGCAATAACAAAAGCCCTCTAATAAACACTAGTTCCTATTGCAGCACTCTTTCTATTGCTCTTTCATCATTTCTCTTCCTTCTTCACCTTACCCAACTCACTGATATCTAAATCCCCTCCTCTGACCACTTCCTTTTCGATGTACCATGTACCTGTTCTTTCCATCTCTTGCATCATGTCTTCTACCCTCCCCCTTCCCACTACCCTCTCTCTTCTTAGAACACAGAGCCAAGCCATCCAAATCACCAACTGTCCCCCTCGTAGCTCGTAGTGATTTGCTTCTGCTCGCAAAACCAAGCTGTCCGTTTTGCCAAAACCACCAACTCTCTTTGGTGATTTGGTAAGTTGGTTTGCTTCCGTTGCTCCAACTGCTCAGAAAAACTGGACTGTCCGTTTTCAATTACCAATTCTCTTTGACTTGGTGAGTTGGATACTTCCCCTGCTCGGAAAAATCAGACGTTCCGGTGCTCGTAAATCACCAAATCTTTCTGTCCAGTACTCACAAGACTCAAGGAAACCGTGTAGAACCCAGCTCTACCAAAAACCACCCAGGTAAAGTTCTAGTTTTCCTTCTAATTTATTTCTAAGCCTAAGTTCTGAAATTCTAGCATATATTTTCACTAGGAAGCTAAGCAACAATATTCCTCAATAGTGTTCACACTGGTTTGTTGGCCCGTTTTTATGCATAGGTATTACTGTACTAATATTCCAGTCATTTGGTATAGTTTTTGTATCATAGGCTAATTTGCATATTCTTAGGAATAATAAATCAGCTTTTGAGCTCTGGTTTACTATCAACTCTGGGTAAATCAAATCCACTCATAAAGCTTTGCCAACTTTAACCTTTGTTTTGGCATCTCTCAATTCTTTTAATGTTATATTACTTTCCTGGGTGCAAGGTATATTGTTGTCTAAGTTTGTAGCCATATCATTGTCTATGTCATTGTTTTCCTCCTAAGTATCGTTGTGTAAACTTTTGAAATAAATATGGATACTTTCATTTTCATCTTTCACAATTTCTCCTTGTTTGCTCTTTACACCTCTTGTTAGACTTTGGATTCCTTTCCTACATCTTTTTATTGCACCCCAAAATAGCTTTTGGTTTTCCGTAAAATTTTCCTCAAGTTTTTCTCCAAATTTTTCCTGCTGTTATTGCTTTATTTCATTACTTCTTCTTTAGCTTTTTTCATTTCAATGTGTACACATCTAAATCTCTATCACTTTTGCTTGATAAGTATTGTTTCCAGACTGCCTTCTCTTCTTTCACTTTTTGCTTCACTGTATCATTCGACCAAGCTGTTATCTTATTTTGGCTGCCTATAGCTTTCTTTTCGCATACTTCATTAGCACTCTCAGTAATTACTTTTTTATACAGTGCAATCTGGATAAAGTCAACACCTCGGGACCTTCAAAAAGTGTTGACTTTAAGCAAGGTTGACATTATCCATTGGGGGGGGGGGACATGAATCTCAACTTGGTTTCCAAGTTCAATTGAAACAGTAGAAAATGCTTGCGAGTGTGCTGTTGGTACTGTGTGAGACTGACTCCACACGATTCAATGGGTCAATGTAACAAGTTGATACACACATTGCTATTTCTTACCTATCTAGGCTTTCACGATGGCTTCATATACCATAGGCTGTGTGTTTGTCTGTGCATGTGCGTGTGGTATGTGTGTTGGCCTGTGTGTGTATGCTTGCGCGTGTGGTGTGTCTCGCTTTGGCCGCCTTGTTCAAACAATGCAGTCCGTCAGACAATGGGACCAATCACTGTTGCATTCATTTTAGGTCACTGTGCTGTGGTGAAACCTTGGACTATCCCCACCACCACCCCCACCCCACCACTTTCACACGTCACCCCTCCCAACCACATCTCCCCGAGTCTCTTCAATGAGCCTGACTTTCGTTATGGCAGGTTGCGTGTTGAAAGTAAGGAGGGACATAACTTTATCTCGCTCATCTTCACTTTTTCAATAATGTTACCCAACTTCATTCAGCCCCAGTATTGACTTCGACCGAGTTTTGAGCATAAGATGTTGACTTCATCAGAAATAAAGATAGTTAAAGAGGGGGAAAAACGGGACCGTTCCGATGTATTGACCTCAAGCAAGAGTTGACTCGAAGCGAGGTGACTTTATCCGGATTGCACTGTAGATAGTCCACAAACTTTCAATATCATCTTCATTGCCTGTTATTGGGTTATGATAAGCCATCTTTATAACATTTTCCTTTAGCCTCTCACTTTAAGTTTAAACTTCTTTGGCTCTTTACTCATTTTGAGTTTAAATTGGATAGAAAGATTAAATTTTCCTACAACTAGAAAATTATCACTAAATATTTCCGCTCCTCTTTTGACCCTGATATCTTGAGTACTGTAAAACAGTCGGCTATTAACAATAATATGGTCAATCATTGATTTTTCTTCCCTATTTTCAGACGTTCTTGTCCATTTATGTATATCTTTATGTTTGAAGAATGTATTAGCAATTTTCAGATTGTTACGAATACAGAGATCAAATAGCAAGTCGCCATTAGGGCCTTCTTCTTCTTCTCCATCTCTACCTATTACTCCAAAATAGCTATCTGTGTTATTTCCTACTCTGACATTTAAGTCTCCTAATAATATAATCACTTGCTTTGTTTGAGTTTGTCAATCATTATCTGTAGTTGATTATAGAATTCTTCACTATCTTTATTACAGAAATCTTCATTGGGTCCATATGCTATAATCATTTTAATATTTTTATACTTAGATTCTGTATTAACCTCTAATGGGAGACACTGTGGCTCAGTGGTCATGGCTCTGACGCTGAAAACGAAGTGACGCAGGTTCGAGTCCGTCTGGCAAACAAAAATCACATCGAGATTTTTATCGCTAAAACCCCAGGAAAAACTCTGTATGCCACTCCCCTGATCCCTACAGCATCGGTAGGTGGGATCAAGAGCCTACTCCTATCGGAGACAGACGATAAACTCGGATGTCCCGTGTGCACGTTGCAGACGTTAAAGAACCCTTGACAGTTGAAAACCGAAAAGAGTAGGCCGCAAGGTTATTGTCCGGGCAAAATTGAAATCCTACCACTACCATAAATAGGTCATAGTGGGCTGATCACCTGCTTGGCTTAATGGCATTATCCAGAGTAATTCCGTCTCAATAAGAGTCGTCGGGCCTACACTGTAATGATCAAAGGGTACTGGATAATGAAATCAAATTAACCTCTAATCAGCCCTCATTTACAAAGTCAAAATCAGATGCCTCAAAAATAGGATTAGTTAGTAGTACAGCTACCCCTGCTCTAGCTCTTTCAAGAGTATAAACACCTGAATATATGAGTTTATGACCACTCAAATTTTCTACTCCCTGGCCCTTTTTCTTAGTTTCAGTTACTGCTAAAACTTCTACATTATATTTCATAGCCTCTTATATACGCTCTAACTCTTTAGCTCTGATGGCCCTAACATTCCATGTTCCAATTTTCGTTGTCCTGGTACCAGCAAAGGTCAAATCCGGATTGTCAGTCCTATAGCCAGGCATAATTGTAGCCAAATTTCTCTGAACCATAGTATTTTAGGGAAGTAGGAGGTTACCCTACTGTCCCCTAGATAGGTGGTGGGGGTGCCACCTTAAGACCCCCTACAAGGCCATGCACCCTCTTTGATCTAGAGCCTGCCCATTATGGTTGTACCTGTATGGTCTAGCCTCATGAATCAAAAGACCACAGTTGCCTCTCCACCACAGCAAGGTGGGGTATGTCGGAGAAGAGCATACATTTCAAAACCTGTATATCATTCCACTCTGCATTCAAGTTATTCTCTACTTTTCCAGATATTGTAAAACATCTGCCTGTAGTGGCTGAGCAGTGTATCTTTGTAGATTAGACTGCAAGTCCAATCTCAGGCTACACTAAAATTTGTTTGACCTCTGTAGATGTACACCTCAATGTGTATTTTTTCTAGTCATTCAAGAGTGGGCACGGTGGACTAGCCACTGGTTTGTCTTAATCGCTTGGCTTAGAGTTTTCCTGAATTTGGTTTGATATCAGATTGGGTTTGTACATTTTGGCACATTCTGGTTTCAAACATTATGTCGGGTCCCTCAAAAGGGAAACAGATAACAAAACAAAAAGGAAAACATGCTTCCCACTACAGGGAAATAAAAGCTTGACATGAACAAAACCTTACCTATGTCCTCTTCCAATGAAATCAAAATTAATTTTGAAGTTTCCAAAGATTCCAAACCTATCACATTGACATCAAGAGTGCTTTCCACAAGATCCCGAAGCAATTCCTTATCCTCAGGACCATTCTAATAAGAGAGGATAAAAGTCACCATAATTTGTTCAGTTCATGAATTTCATACATCTCTCATTTCATTTCTTTATCCAGTGCCCTTTTACAAGAGACTGGCAAAAGACCAACTTTTTTATAGTCTCTATTCCAAGTAACCATTAGAGCAGGAAACAAAAGAATCCATTCTGATTCCGCTTCTTGTACCACCTGCTGGTCATCGGCTCACTTGGACACTCATAAAGAATTGAAGGTACTTATTAAGAATCGGTGGCTACTCACCAAGGATATGGATACCCATATCAAGCAATCTTCATCGATTCCTGTCATCTCCTCACGGGAGAGGGGAAGGGAAGTGGTGGACTCCAACATGGCCTTACGTTTGCTGCTGGAGTGCTTCACACCTCATAGGGGTAGGGAAGGTGAGGGGGGATAATGGTGTCACTGATAAGGATTATGTGACCGCCTTCTGAACTCGGAGAATTTCACCGTGAATGTGGGGTTGAATGGATAGCCATGGAAGGTGTTTAGTTGAGTGCAATTAGACAAGAAAGAATGAACAAGGATTGAGGCGCCCATTGTTTAAGGATTTGAAGAGGAAGGGAGGTCCCTTTATGGTTCGACTTGCCATGTTTGTTTTCTTATTGTTTTATAAACCCTATTGATATATTTCATAGCCAATAACATAAACAAGCAGGCATAACATAATTTTGCCATGTCAAAATTGTGCAATCAAAAAACGATAAAGGTGATAGTGTATTTAACAAACGGTTGGGGGTATTATCTTACTGTGGCCAACGTTTGACCTTAGCTTTATTATGGCAGAGAGTAACATCCCCTGACCATCTTACAAGGAATCAAAAGAACCGACAGAACAACAAGTACTTCCAGGTATCAAAGTATCAAAGTATTACTTCCGAGATCCAGAATTGACGCTCTCTGTAGTCAGGCATTGGGTACCCATAATGCTGGAAGGAATCGAAAGAATCAATTCTGAGTACCTGATCCCACCCTTCCCAAACTTTTACCATTACAGTGTACAGCTTATCTTTCTTGAGACAGAATTTCTCTGGATCATGTCCTATAGTCAAGTTGGTGATCAGCCAACAGCGACTTTTGGTTGGTAGAATTAAATTCAATTTTGCCAGGACTGTGGCCTTGCAGCCTACACTTTTCAAAAGCCAACTGTCAAGGAAATTTAACATGCACATCGTACACATAGGATATCCTAGTTTCTCTTCTGTCTCCAATAAGACTATGCTCTTGATTTCATTTAACAATCAAGGAAGTGGCAAACAAGTTTTATTGTTGGACCCCAGAGGAAGTCAAAACTGTGCCCTCTTTTTGCAGAGCAATGAATGCTGAGCCACTAAGTCTCTCTTCAAAAATCTCTATGAAACATGAATTGTGTTAAATGGCAATTATAACTACATAAATATTGCATATTTGTGTCACAGGCCTGTGAATTATCTTCAAAGAAACAGTCTAAATTTTTTTTTTGCCCTACCAAAACTCATGTAACTCACCAACGCACATGACGTAAATAAACAAATGGGAAAGCAAACATTAGATTTGATGTAGACATAACAGAAACACAATCTGTCCTGGCGGTCACGAAAAATGCTAACAATCTTATCGTCCAGATTCACAGGCCTGGTATCACAATGGGACAACAACATTTTCCTGACTTGCCAACTATTCAGAAACCCAATCCAGGACAAAAAAGAGAGGCAAAAAGCTGACAGAGAGCAATACTATACCAACAACACCACAACACTCCTTATTGCTGCATGTTTTTGTATCATGCTTTTGGGTGCTGTTGTGTCTACTATGTTCCAATTTATTTGGTATTGCTTTATCTTCTGTCTATGCTCCATGCCTTTGTGGAATGAAAAATACATTGTGATTTAAAGAACCATTAACGCCTTTTATTTTTTCCTTATTTTCATGATCCTGTGCACTTAAACCTGTGCACTTAAACAGATGCTTTTATTTCAAAGTGTTGCAAATGGAAGAGATAATACAACAGTGATGTATTAGAACAAATCATGTACTGACAGGATATGCTGGAGGCAGGGACACAGTAATAAACAATTTGATCAAGTAAATGCAGCACAAAGCAGCCTATGCAACAAAAGATAATGTTAATTTTCAAGATTTCTTTTTAATAAAAAAAAGATATTTAAAGATTTGTATGGGACAAACAGACTTTTTAAGGGTTCGGAATGCACTTACATAAATCATCAAAGCTTTCACCATCATTATGACAGATTAAAATTCGAGGGCTGTAAAAAACATCAAAGGGAGTCCATCTGAAACAAGAAATAATGCAAGCTAAATGTAGAGTTCCTCAATCACTACATATACTGTATGATTATATTCAAGAATAAAGATACAACTAGTGCCAAGAGTCCGATGATGAAAGAATTTCAAAAAGCTCTCTATCTAATAATCTAAGCATAACTCACATCATTATCTATCCCAAAAAAAAAGAATTAGTCCTCTATCATTCTGAAACCCCATAATAGAGCAGCAAACAGCAAAACATGTACACAAACTCTCTCTTTCACTATCTCTCTCTCTCTCACACACACACACTCCCTCTCTCTCTCTCTCTCTCTCTCTCTCTCTCTCTCTCTCTCTCCCCGCCTGCCTGTA
>JAUEKY010098599.1:0-10527 GCA_031833965.1 Scyllaea pelagica
GTCCACATAATAATTGTGCGTAATTGCCTAATATAATTGCCAATTTATTTTTCAAGTTGGTCTTAACTTTCTGTGTAGGTTCCTTTTCTGTTTGAGTTTTCTGCCTTTTATCAGTTTCTATCCCCCCTCCCCCCCCCCCCCACCCTCTTTTTTCCTAGTCACTCTCTCCCAACTCTATTGAGGTTGCTTGGGCTTTAGATGCACTTTTCATGGGGAAAATTCTGTTATTGGAGAATTGATGCCAGATTCTACAATTTCATCATTATTCTAGTGACCAAGACCAAGATGTGTAGTATTTCTAGGGTTTTCAGGATAAGTTCCACTCTCTTTTCCTTGCTATTGTGAAGGCTCTGATGATCTGCTTGGAAAGATAATGTATCGATAATAGGTGCTGCTTAAATAATTGATATTGAGAACCAAGATGAGCTATGAGGCAAAATTCCCGAGGATGATTACTGTAAATGCATCAATCCCTGTTCAATATCTAATGTGCACTTCATTCAAAGTATTTTTCGTCCGGTTCATAAATATGTTTACCTTTGCAGCGGTTGGTTTCTATCGACGTGGAGATGACGTCATGAAGTCTTTGATAGATGTGAATGAGGACTTCGCTTTTAGTAACGTTTGAATGGGACAACTAAGTACACTTTTCAATAAAATCGTAGTAAATGTACCTTGATTCACGCAACAGATTTACTTACCTACGCTTTCAAAGTACCAAAGTGCAAATAAACAAGAAAAAATAAAATGAGTTATCACCGCTAACAATGTATGTCGAATATGAAACTATCTAGCCCAGCATTTTCTTATCAGTGGGATTTTCCTATGAAACTTTTTAATACATAGTACAGATCTCGTTTCCTGTAGTACACATAAGTTTCGATTTTACACAACTGGTCAGAGGGTAAGTGAGATATTCTAAACAAGCACAACACACACAAATATTATATTCTGTCCTATTTTTCTGAACATCCCTACTTGTGTTTGATCTGTTTGGTTTTTCCTTGACATCAAGGTTTTTGCCTGTCTTGGTTATTCATCCTCATATTCTTGCTATACAACGTATTAACATTGGTGTGTGCCCTGTATAGGTCATATTCGACATTCGGCGGAACGCTCCAGACATATCAACGTGATGCCCCAACTATATCTATATATATGAATAGAGGGTGCACTCGAATATCTCCCTCAGGTTGATTACACCTGGACAACCGGTCTTAGCACTATCTATTTCTGCAATGCTGAACACCAGGCGAGACAGAGCTGTAAAACTAAATTACAGATTTCTGTCTTGGATCTAACGTATCCAAGGATTGAACACGAAACCAATGGGTTCTGAGGTGGACAATCAACTTATTGAGCCAATGGAATCATTATTTCTTGCATAGATTCTGTTTCAAAATTGTTTAACCGATTACACCTCAAAGGCTCAGACAAAAATTTAGTCCATATTCCTAAGCAAAGGGGCAAAACTCCGTAAAATTTCAGAGTGAACATTAACAAAGAATTATTATATTACGAAAAAAGCATGTAAAGGTACAAAATTTGTGTGTGTATAGTAAAAAGATTGAATGTTTATCTAAACTTATCATTTTGTTGATACCATGTTGTTTTGACCAATAAAAAAATCATGAAATGCAAAGCAGCCAGTTTTTTCCCTTTCTATTCTTCCGAATAAGCTCTAATCTCCAAAGTCAGGCTAAATTCTATAAACTGCTGTGGTAATTTGCAAAGCAAAGTCCCTTGCAAAGATAAATGACAAAACAGCATTCATTGTTTCCAGCAATTTCAATGTCTGATTCATTTATATCATCACTTGATTCATCTAAATTAACGCTTTCTAGATCTCCAATGTACGGCTTGAAGAAAGCAATCGCCGGTGTCTGATTTAAAAAAGATCGTATTTCAGTTGCTATCAGTCCAATTTTGATGAAATAAAAACTAGAATAAAGCCCCGAATGTCGGCTGTCGGGTGAATAATTGTTTATTGGTTATTTAGCCGCCATTTCCAGTCCTAGTGAAGTGATTCATGACACTAGTATTAAGCGAATGCTTTCCAATCAAAGTAGGGTCTTTGACAGTGTTTTTTTAGCAGGCGCTTTTGGTTAAAGTAGTGTGTAAAGGGTTAAAATGAGTTACCTTCTAACCTAATCAAGATCAATAATAAGGCCTTGGTAAAAGTGCAGAAAAGAGGGAAAAAAACCTCTTTGTTTTCATTAGTTTTTAAAGTATTTTTGTTACCAAAATTTCTCATTATAATCAATCAGCTCATTACTACAGCCTCATTGTAAAAAGGTACATATATCTAGACTGAGGATTGAGTGACCTAGCCTTTTAGAAGTTCTTTGAAACAATCTTAAAGTTAAAATGATTAAAACAAATTGACAGAAGCAGCATATGAGAGAGAATGACCAGACTGCATTTTTTTAGCCAAGTGAAACGTTTTTTTATACATCAAAAGTACTTTCACTTACAGTACCTGTTTGTTGTTGAAGTACTTATCCCGACCATTTTGTGTTTTATTTTTCAGAGGGTACGACATTGAAAGAATACCCTTCAAGCAAGACAGTCGTTCTGGGTGATTCTTAGATAGGAAAAAATTGAAAGACTATGTCTCTTGCTAATGAAACCAACCAAAGAGGGGTGAGTAAACTTTAAAGTTAAAGGTCCATATTTGTCTTCTTTGTTATCTGTCAAGCTCTCTGACTTTGATAATTAATACATTAGAACGGTTAAATTAAGTCTTAAGTTTTCTCTTACCACAGGTAGAGTCAGTTAAGGATCATACATGTTCAACACTGCAAATAGAGATTGTTCATTGTAACACATTGATAGACCACAAAATCTTTTTTTTTTTTGCCTCTGTGTTAGCATTATCTGTTGTCATATATCTATTATGAAGATAATTTATGATAATGATTAGTCTCCTATACAATGCATGCTTCTATTAAAATACTTCATCTGAAAAGCTTTAGAAACAACTGAATATCTACTGCACCTCTACTCTACCTCCAACTGACAACTTTATCATAAAATGGCCTCTGCAACTTAAATTTTGAATTTTTGTTTCCTTTTTTCACAAATGAATTTTTCCATTTGTTAGTAATTATCAAATTGAAACCATTCCATACTTTTAAATTCATAGATTCTTTTGATGATTTTGCTCTTCAGTCTGTGTCATTTGAATCAATTTTGTCATTACACAAGTGTCAACTAAGGAAATACAGAGAAATGTATTTAAACCGAAAACGGCTCAACCAAAAAAACGGCTGAACACACACACACACACACACACACACACACACACACACACAGGTGCCCTTAACTAAAGTGGTTGGAACGGACAAGTCTTCAGTTGAATACTTGTCACGCTATACCCAAGACTTAAAAAATCGACAATATTTTAGCAGTTGACCCTCCTGTCGTACGGCATTTTGGGAAGAGCGCTTGCATTGATTGGCCCGGAGTCCGTTTAATATAATTTGATGATATATTCCATCGAGAGACTCTTCCCTCTATATCTGTGTGGCAGCACGTTAACTTATTATCCACATCACTTGGCCTTGATTATGACCCGCAGATTGACAAAACAAGACGTTAAGTCTTAACGTTAAAACGCCCCACATAGGAACACACACACACACACACACACGCACACACTCTTAAAAACACACATATACGAACTGTGTGTTGGATACAGGGTGAGCACTGTCCCTACCTCTGGCCACGGACCCATTCGTCAGGACGTGAGCAACGCTGACAGTCCATTGTGTGAGGAGGGCTAGAGCGACCGCGGCAACTCGTCCACACAACAACCACACACACACGAACACACAGACACACACACAATGGCTAGTTGATAGGGGAACTTTCACTCACCCACTCTCCTAATATACACGCTGGGACTTTGATAATCATCGTCACCACTGATGTGATAATTCTACATCTACAATCTTCGGTTAGTCAATATCATTAAAATAGATTGCTTATCATCTGTCGTGATTGATTTTGATTCTTTTCACCCCACACATTGAAATTGATTCCTTGACGACAACCAAGGTTTGGGTAAGTATTGGTATATCTTTGGTGCATACTGTATTACTGTATGAATAATTACGTTATCAAATTGCTGAACTAGTTTGTTTGCTTTTTTTACTTATAAACTGAAAAATATAAATGGTTAATTATTTTCAAGTCTGTGTGCTTCAAATTCCTCATAGCATTGAACTACTTGATACATTCTTTCGAGTAGAAGTATCCAGCTACTCTTTAGCTATCCATCTATTTGCCCATTTATCTATCTATTCATCTACCTTGCCTATCTATTCATCTATCTATCTCTCGCTCGAGTTTGTTTTACACATTTTGATCTGTCCATCTAAACTAGTACCAATATCACTGCAGTTTTTTTAATGTTAATGCTCACAGCAGATCAGGGATCGTTGTTGTTTTTTGTTTTTTTTCGTTTCGTGAAATCACCAGGTATGTCTTATTCAAAAACTATTTCTTTTCTTTTTTAATCACTAATTATTTTTTACTTTTAGACCATTTCATTTTTTCGCCCTGTTGATGCTTTGTCATTGCTGGCGGACACTGATATATACCCAAAACACGCTGATATCGATCGTAAACCCTTAAGAAACAAACACAAAAACAAAAGTCTTTTTTTTCTTAATTTGATTGCATTATGCATGAGATTCGTCATTCAGCCTGGCCTGACCATTAAGTTGTTGGTAAGGCTACAAACAGTGTCCCCATCTCCTCTGCAATTTATATCCGATTATCTACTGCAATACTGCTGTTTGTTCGGCGTCAATTCACGGGATTGTCCTTTTCGTGGACACGCCGGGGAATGCATCCTTCTAAAACTATCATGATTAAAAATCGCTTATTGCTCTTATTTATACACCCTTTGATGTATAACGGGCGTGTCGAATGCTTTATTTACTGCTCGTTGGCGCTGATATTACCCAAATCATGTTGATAACGATCTTTAACCCTTGCGAAACAAACAAACGCGCAAACAAACAACTTTTGTCTATTATTTGATAACGCTTTTTTATCATGATATAATCTGTTGTTCAATATAGCTTGACCATCAAGAAGCTGCTGGTAAGGCAATAGACAGTGTCATCATCTCCCCTTCAAATGACATGATATCAACTGCTACCTGTTACTCACCTGTGACCCAGGAAAAAAAATCAGCTATTCAATTTGTACTTAAACAGCCTAAAGTAAACAAAAAACATCCACCCATCCATTAAACTGCCCTTTACCTTGTCAAAGCAGGTTTAAATAAAATAAGGTTTTTCTTACACCATTTTCTTTCGTTTCTAGTACAGCTCTCCCTCGGAATTCCAATAAACATGTCGATTACCAGGGGTCTTTTATTTAGGGGCCGAGAAACAAAGCATGGAATAATTGGTGTTTTGTCACCTAATCTCTCAGTGTACTTGTATATCTGTCCCTTTATCTATCCATCCATCCAACAACAACCCAACCATCCATCTCTCTGTCTGTCTATCAATCCATATTTATCTACTAAGCTTTGCATACCACCTTATTATCCATCAATCCATCTGTATTTCTATCCCCTCTCTCTCTCTCTCTCTCTCTCTCTCTCTCTCTCTCTCTCTCTGTCTCTCTCTCTCTCTCTCTCTCTCTCTCTCTCTCTGTGTGTGTGTGTGTGTGTGTGTGTGTGTCTGTCATGCTCTTCTCATTTTCAATGACCCTCTTCATTTCGTGTTTCAAAGCTGTATACACTTACTTATGCCCCAATCCTGGCGATGACCGTCTCTGCATTGTTCTGTCCTAGAATATAAAACCCGTTTCCATGTAATATTTTCATTGAATAAATTGAAATCTTCCATATTCATTTATAACGATGAACTGTTTCTTTGTTCCATCTTTGCTTTCTAGAAACAAAGGAGATTATTTTCGGAGAATGACTGGCCTCTTTTTATCAATGATTTCTCAGCCATCAGCATTATTTTAGCCCTATGCTTTTGCCGATATCATCTAGCGTTTAGCGTCTTTTTAAGAATGTACCTGGTTACTCCGCCTGTAGCAAATTCCTTGCGTGACCCACAATCACCAGATTGGCTTCTCGACGGCCAAATTCCCATAGGGCACGGCTTACTTCTTACGATCCTCTCCCGGGAACTTTTCTTCTGAAACGAGCATTCTGTTATCACGAAACTAGCACATGTCCTAATAAGTGTTGCAGTGGCAAGTTGATACAAAGAGATTTGTACATAATACCCGTGTGTGTATATGTTTTATGTGCTTGTATATTTTGTTTTATGTTATAATTGTATGTTTGTGTGGAAAAAATAAGGGGGAGGCGTGGGGGGGGGGGGAGGTGAATGTGTCTTCTTTCATCTCTGGGAAAAGGTGGAAAGTCATGATGTTTACTCAAATTATGAATCGAATAAAGGAATAATTCTAATATGGAATAATAATATGGAAACAAACGGGGTAACTAGACTTGTCATGAATTCAACTTAGATCCTTGCCTGTTGAGTAATAATGCTTAGTTGACAACATTGATAGAAGACCAATCCACTGCTATTGATAAGTAATCACTCTGTTTCTTCTCAGCACTTTATTCTTTTTCAGTCTGCTCTGATCAGCACTATGAATGTCGCTTCCTAATGTTGACTTATTTTGGTATTTTTGTTGGGGTTTTTCCTATTTCTTTAATCTTTTTAATTTGCATTATTACACTAGGCGACCCATATCATTTGACCGCATAATATAGCTTCCGGGCCACAATCCGAAACCCTGCTGAGGCCGCCATGCCCCAAGTCTTGTAATTTGTAACACGATTTGAAATGATATTCGTCTCATGGTAGAGGGATGAGAACACACCTGTGTTGATGATGAGGAAGATGACGGCGTCATAGTGGTAATGGTAGCGATCATGATGATGATAACAAACGCAATGGTGCTCCATTATAATAAATATTGCACTGTGACGGGATATGGTAACATATTAATGTGTGTTATTCATAATTTTGGTGATGACAATGACAGCTGTTTTAAATAATTGAAAATGGAGAAAGCTGCTATCATTAAAATCTGAAGAAAAGGATGCATATTCGTGACATAATCAACGTAAGCAATGCTACTGAATTTTTACCGTTGGCTCAAGTGGTTGAGCAGTCACCTTGGAACCCGGTAGGTGATGGGTTCGATCCCAGGCCGCTGAATACCCGAGTCTCAAAAAATCAGTTTTTAGCACCTGCTCTCCATGCTTTACTTCTGGTTATGGGAGCAATGCTAAGACTGGTTGACCCAAAGTCAGTATACTGCTACTGGGTGAGATATTTGTGTGATTTATCATTTCATCTCTGTGGCATGCCAGCACGTTAACATGTCAAGATCGCATCGCCACTAGTATGGCCTATACAGGGCGTTTGAACTGAACATTAAAACGTTCTTAATGCTGCACCTTTAATGGCCGCGATGCTGGGTATAATGATGCCCTCCTGTTTATTCATTTAATACACATTCACATCCACACACTGCAGTACTGGGCTAATTGGCGCTTAATAATATAATAATAAATCTGTTAATATATCGCTAATTGCCAAGATCTCAAAATGCTTAACATCATAAAAAGAAGAGATAATGGGCATGATTAAAATGAATTCATTTGGTCTTTATGAGAGTCATTCTTGACAATTACAAAATATTTCCTTTTTCTTTAAACTCTTCTTTTAAGCCACGTGTTGCATATTATTCTAGTCTCGGCAGAGCCTGTGCTGAAAACTTCTGAACTCTTAGCGGACGCTGATATAACCTTAATTTGCTTGTGTTGACAGCCGCCTTAAAACCATCAAGAAGGAGCAAACACGTTTAGATATTCATTTTACATACTGATAAAGCGACATTTTGCAAGATATGATGATGATAACCGTGCAATTTGACTTCCTAGTTCGGATTAGGATCCGGAAGGTGGTGCTTTCATCGCATTGTCTAATTGATGACGTGTCAGCCAACATTATATTAACGGCTTTGTGAAGTTATGGTAACGCTGTCATGGCCGGGACGGTACTTCCTTCACATGCCTTTCTCTAACCTGATCATGGAGTGAGCGAGGAGAAGATTGATTGCTTCCCTAATGATCGCCCTTGAGGATAGGAACGCCCGGGAGACCCGCCCTCCTCTGATCCCCCCCCCCTTTTTTTTTACCCCCTACTCCTTGCCACCTCACCTTTTTTATTCCTCTAACTCTACCTATAATGGAGATACTATGTAGGGTTGGCGGTATATAAATCTATGATATATTATGGACTTCAGGCTCGCAATTTCCTAATGTTTTGACGATGAACAGAGTGAATTAGATAGACTACGAAATAAGCAGGGTTAAATCCATAGAATAGGTATATTTTTTTATGAGATATGGTGGGGCAACTCAATTTGATCACTTTTGGCAGCAGTTAATATGAATTGGACCAAACCTCACATCTATAGACCAAAATTTTCTAAAAGAACCACAGTCCAGGTTTACGTGAGACATAATGTACATTCTAAAAAGATTCGGCTTTAGTATAGCGCAATATTCACTGCACAGACTCAAAGTGCTTTACATGGGTTCCCAGGACAACAGCAACACACAACAAAAAGGAAGAGACATGCTGCCTGCTTTGTGAAGTACAGTTGCTCTTTTTCGGATATCGACAGCCAGTCACTCATTTACGACTCAGTGGGGAGGGAAATGGGTGTAGAGCCTTTTCCGAGGACCCAGTTTCTCCGACTGGTATTGAACTGCAGCATCATGATGACAAGCCCAGGAGTCTATCACTAGATCAAAAAACTGTACGTTTAAATATCTGATCGTATACGCTCGTGGTCTTTATCCGAATCTTTAAATCATGATACTATGCAATAGGCACAGAGCTGCCTATAAAGGCATGTTATGTTCCGATTACAAGAAAATAGGTTTTGGCCTCGTGAACAGCGCATCACATTACATTCGTGTCCAGGCAGTATAAAGTTCATGTTCTTTAATATTCCAAAACACTCTGTACGGACATCTAATGATGTGACTGGCCCATATAACAATATCAATTTTTTTAACTCTGGAGTGAAATAATATCTTAATTTCTTTTATAAGTGCTTTTTGTTTCTAAGCACTGTCTTTTTTCATTTTACAATGAGACACAAGAGAACAGCAGATATGTTTTATGCATGCAAAATACTCGGCAATTAAAGGCAACAATCCGGTAAGCTCGAGATTATCAAATACGGACATTACACTCGCTGAGCCTTAACTCGATCCATTAGGTTTTGATGCAATGCGCTATAAACAATGTATCACTTGCGTTTTTTTATTTTAGTTTTTTTAAATGCAAAAGTAGAGTATTAGGTTGTTCTAGAATAGAGAAGGACAGATTTATTCTTGAAATATAAAGACACTAATCATGCATCCCTATGTGTTAAACGAAGATTTGGTATTATAGAGCAATTAAGATGCATTGAAGACGAATCGATAAAGATTCTTTAACACTCCGACCACTCCCCCTCCCCGGCACAAATCCTTTCCCCACATTCTGAGGGACACAATAATCAATAAATAAAAGACAATGGTTAAGATAGAGCGAAATGGATATCATGGGACATTCAGTTTAAGGGGAGGGGATAAGTTTCCACGATGAGCAGCATGCCGGGATCCACTTACAATGGGATGAAATGAAAATAAAAAAGAGGCTATTTTACAAGATGTGAATGTTATGTATATAGACTTAAGAAGTGGATATTCATTTTATATTGTACTGGTCGTTGATGATGTTCACATAAACGGCTAGAATTGATTATAAAACTTTCATTAAACTAGATGATCATAAACAATATTACCTAATATACCAAGAATACAACACCCAAAAACAAATATAATTGCGTAATGTTGTTGGAGAGTGAACAAAGACCGCAAGAATAGTTTAACTACTTTTTTTTTAAAACATCAGAATTTGCTTCGAGTCCCAGTGATTTCTTTTCTATTTTCGTTGACGAAATAAGTGGATGAACTGCGTTCGGCATTTGCTGATGTTCACTGTGTTTCTTTAATTTTCTGTCCACCATATATTGACTGATAGATCAGATAAGGGCATTTTTCGATTATCACCATGCATTTTGTGACTAATATTCAAGTCCATCCAAAAGGCTTGTTGTCGTATGATATTATTATTGCTTATTACATAGCAAACACTATAAGTCACTGTTACCCTTTGTGCCCAGCAGGCTTTTGAGTATGTGTAAAGTATATCACACCTTTAATGACATCAGTACCATCTTCTTCAGCAGGCACATACGTATACCATCATCGGCATGACAATCGTTATTACGTACTCAATCCCCCATTCACTATGATATCACCATTACAACCACGACCACCAAAACCATCGTCATCGTCATCATCATCATCATCATCATCACCATCTTTATCATCATCATCATCATCATCATCATCATCATCATCATCATCATCATCATCATCATCATCACCATCATCACCATCATCAT
>JAUEKY010098710.1:0-10527 GCA_031833965.1 Scyllaea pelagica
TCTCTCTCTCTAACTATATCTATCTATCTATCTCTATCTCCCCCTCCCTCCCTTCCTTTCTCTTTCTCTTTCTCTCTCTCTCTCTCTCTCTCTCTCTCTCTCTGTCTCTCTCTCTCTTTCTCTCTCTCTCTATCTCTCTCTCTCTCTCTCTCTCTCTCTCTCTCTCTCTCCCTCTCTCTCTCTCTCTCTCTCCCCCTATATCTCTTTTTATTTCTTTATCTATCTACCTCTCCTAATTTCATTTCTCTTTGTGTTTTTCCCATTGCAGAAGCTGTTAACCAATGCCAAAGCCAATTTTGTGGAGGTTATCACCTTAGTCCAGCAAAACACAATTTCCAAGAGAAGTCGCAACTCGTCAACAAAGAAAGTGGGCGGGGTGATTAGCGCAAGGACAAGAAGTCTGCCGGATACTTTGCGGTAAGTTTTAAGGAAGTTTTTACCTTGTTCCGTTCATGCTGATTTTACCCCTTTTCAGATCAGATGCAGGCTTCCTTATTTATTAAATGAAAAGAAGATGTTGAAATATAGTTTAATTTGTCTTTTGCTTTTGGTGAAGGTTGTCAACTGGTGGTTGTAATAAGAAACCAAGTAAAAGGGTGAGTTTTAACTAAGTACTTACCCTGTTCCAAATCATGCTGATTTTATGCCTTTTCGAATCAGATGCAGGCTTCTTTTACTAGATTAGATGGAGATGTTGAAATGTAATTTAATTTGTCTTGTTTTTGGTGAAGGTTGTCAACTGGTGGTTGTTATGTATGTGAATTCAAGTGAAAAGGCATTGAAGAATGATATTGTGAAACGAGAAAATACTCTTGGGCTGTCTTACAGGATACGAATAATGCATCCTTCTTTTTCCTTAAATGGAGACTTCGTTTTTATTGTTTCAAAATATTTCCTACAATACTGCTATTATTTATTTTAAAAATTGATTTTGTATAGAGAGGGTTTCTCCTTCATACATCAATGTTGTCAGTACATTGTTTTTCCTTTTATATAAATGTAGAAATGGAGAAGGCACTTATAAAAGCATTAAGAAAATGGTTGTCATTAGAGATGTACAGTGCTGAAAATAAACAAAAGCCTTTTTAGGAAAGAAATAATAGAGATGTTAATAGTCAAGATGCTTTCTTTCTTTCACTGGTAGCAAGAAAGTGTTGTAACAGCAGGCAATTTTTAAATCCAGCTCGTAATTGCTAGGTTGTGGGCTGGAATCCACACTCGTTACATACCTAGGTCATTAAAATTGTTTCTGTTGTTGCTGTCCGCCCTGCGTTTGACAAGATATGAACTGAACAGTTCTAAGACTGGATGGCCTGGTGTCAATATAATGTGACAGGATGAGATAGAAAAAAATATTCAATTGAGTCCATTTACCTGTGTGTGACAGGGCATTCCGCCATTTATATCACCTATTAAGTGTTAAAATGGGACATTTTATATTAACGTTAAATTTTGTTTTCCAATTTTAATCCTGCCATCACATCTCTCTCTAGTTTTTTTGGGTTTTTTTTTCATTTTCTACTGTTGTATTGTATGTATTCTGCACTCTACTGTTCCGTAACTTTTTTTTCCCTTAAGGCAGTGGCCCCAAGTAGTATTTATGAGGAATCCTATGATCAGTGATACAACTTTTTTTTTTCATTTGATGAATGAAGCCTTTCATTTCTATTACAGGCCTCTTTGCCTTGATGCCAGCACAGACGGAGCAGTCCGTGATGATCTCAAAAGGTTTGTCTTGTATCCAGGCCTCAGCCCTTGAAAATTTCTCAGAATAACATTGCAGCAGGCATAACATATAATCCTTGCAATTGCAATGCTTGTGAGATGATTGAGTGATATGATGTCACATCACATCAATCTGTGATGGATCCAGAAAAACGACTTACTGTTGTTTATGAGGTTACAAAAAATCAATCCATATGCTGATCATTTTCATCTCTACAGCCTAGAGTGCTGACTTGCCATTGGTTGGTTTGACAATTTTTGGAGTTAAAACAGTGGTTACAACATTTTAAGGGTTTAACGTGACAACCAGAGCACTTTGTACAAGTAAACTGTGCATCAGCACATAGTTTAATGCAGGATTCGCTCAGTTATCTCACCCAGTGACATTATACAGACACAGGGCCAACTCTCTTTTTGAAGTGCTTATTTCCCTGAAGGGCTGTTAATGACAGCACCTGTTCTTCCAATTAACCAGCATAATTTGTTAACGTAAAACCAATTGTCTCAGTTTTTTGTAGCCAATCATCAATAGACTAGATTGTTGATTGTTATCCACAGAAAAGAATAATGGATGTTTGTTGATATGGGAGTTGCTGAAGTTTAAAAGATCCAAATGCTAAAAATGCGCTGTGCTTTAAAAAGATTAACATGTATGAAAAATTGGTCGCCACTTTGTGAAAACTGGGGCGAGATATGATTTAAGGTGTGTCAAGTTTCCTTTGCCTATTTGTTTATTATTGTGATTATAATGTCAGTACAGTGAAACACGTTTAAACAGAAATTGAAGGGACCTTAGTTTTTATTTCGGTTAAGAAATACATAGTTTCTTCAATAGCTGATAATCAGCCAAAAAAAATTGTTTATTTTTTTCGATGTAGCCATTTCTGGCTTAAACCTATTTCTCTATAAATGCTTCTCTTTATCCATTTCCATTTGGGGTTTCCAGAATATTCTCAAATGCCGCCTTCAAGGAAGGTAAGAACAAGGAGTGGACTTCCAAGGACAAGAAAAGGAGGAAGAACAAAAACCTGAAGAAATTGAAGCAGCACTACCAGAAGTGGTTCCAGTGAGTTGTGGCTGCATACGTCTCTTTTTATTTTCTTGCTTTCCGCGACTTGTTGATGTTGAATATTGCGCCTTTACTCGACCTTTTTCCCTGGGCTCTGTTGTCTTCCTATAGTTTGCTCCTTCTCATTTGATCTTATATTGATCTTGATTTGGTGCGTGAACTCTGTGGTCTGGTGCCAGGTCTGTAAGATTTTGCTTGAAAACTCAGTGAAACACGTTTTAACCGAAATTGAAGGGACCCGAATTTTTATTTCAGTTTGAACAAATTTCGTTTTAGAAATACTTAGTTTCTTTATATAGAGTTAATGAGTAGCCAAAAATTATTTTTATTGTTTTCGTTTTAAGGCATTTTTCGGTTTGCCGTTTTCGGTTTAACCGTGTTGCTCTGTATATATGTATTCATAATGAAAATTCTTTTTTAATTTTTGTCTATTTGTGTGGAACTAGTAGTGTTTTCATATTGTGAATAAAAATTCAGTGTTAGCCAGTGTTGCGACTGTTTCTGACAGTAATTTTTTGTCCGACCTCAAATTGACAAGAGGCATTCAAAAATAAAGAAAAAGACTCTTGCCATCAATTTCATTCTTTGAAATTATATTGATATCTGAATCCAAGTCCAAGTATGATCTTCTTGACAAAAAGAGACCGGATTTTTCCTGTTATGAGAATTATTGACAAAATTGAAAAGAAAAGGATTTATAGAAATATGTGTAATTCATTGCAGTGTTTACAAATTCCATTCAAAGTTTTATTTGGAAATAAAAACTAAATTTTTAAACATTATGGTTTAACGCCTGCCTGTACACAATTTATATCACATATCCGCGAAGCACTCTGGGACATATTGATTTGCTGCCACACAGAAATAAACGGAGAACTCACGCAAATATCTCATCTAGCCACATTATACTGACACCTGGCCAACCAGTCTTAGCACTGTTCCCATAATGCCCAACGTCAGGGGGGGGGGGGCAGCTGTTAAAAAACGGTGACAAGGCAGATGCTCAACCAAGTGTGCCAACAAAGCCGGTCATTTGGTGAAGAGATATGATTTATTAAATAATGATAATAAAAAAAGATTCCCTGTATTGATCCCTCGCCGCAGTCCAGTGACGCAAAGTGTGTGATGGGGGTTAATTTTCATGCTCAAGGAAAACAACCCCGGCTAGAATTGAACCCGCGCCACACAGTTTTAGTTTTATTATTATCATATGCATTGAGAGATGACTTTGAAAGAATATATTCTTTCAAGAGATGAAACTTTATCCCTCTTGCTCAATTTGGGATGATGCTGTGAAAATTCAGTTGGTTTTTCTTTTTCAGATTTAACCGGAAAGAAAAATTTCTTTTGGGTTAAATGCATTTGGCTTTTTAAATTTATTTTTCTTTTTCGTTTATCAAACATTTTTTTTTTGTCTTAAGAGATTCTCAAATTCAAGACTGTTTCCATCAACTTTTTCCCCCTCTCCTGTACAGCAACCACTTTGAATCGGGGAAGAAGACGGTGGCCGATTTTGTTGGTTTGGGCAAGATTGGTCTGGTGCTGATCATTCCAGAGCTGATTCCGGTGTTGATGTCGGAGGCGTCCACCTCCTCCCTCCTCTGTCTGGCCAGAGATCAGGACTGCCCCGTGCTGGCCGTCTCCAACCTCTCGTCCACGACTTGTGCGGAGACCGACAAGGCTCTGGCTGTCCTGGGAATCAAGGTAAGGTTCCGGGGCAGCACACGCAGACCTGCCACTTTTCAAAACAAAAAAAATCAGAATCCAGCCTTTAAAAAATCTGAATAAGACCCAATATTACTAGTTTTTAAAGTCTGGAACTCCGATGATGAAAAAAAAATTTGATTCATAATGCAATCACTACAATTAACCATTTGCTCCCCAAAGCTGCCTGACACTTTACCCCCTTGCACACCAGTCCAGGGATATAACTATTGCAGCCAAACCAATTAAGCTTTTGAAAAAGAAATTAAATTCTGGAACATTTTCCAGTACAGTTCAGTTGTAGTCTGTAATGAGGCCATTATATAGAAGAATGAATGTGTTTTTCTTCATGGCATCACAACTTGATTTCAAATTGATAGAAAATAGAGTTATCGGAAAAAAAAGGAGAGAGAAGAACATGTCTTTTTTATTTATTTCTTCCGTAATTCGTAACTATGAAAGCCAACATAGTCTAGACGTGTAGATACATTGATGTCACATTCATCTTGATCTGCCACCTCACCATTGCCATTCACTTCGTTATCTCCATTTTCACTCAAACAAATTGGCATATTGATCCAAGAAGAAAGGAGAAATTGAAAGTACAATAGAGTCAAGGCGGAAAAAAACCCACTGATAACTTTAAAATATCGCAGAAATAATACGAGTCGAGGAAATTACATGCTGTAAAAAGCTACTTTAGGTTTGTAATGCATATTGTTTCCGGTTACTTCCGTTAAAATGACTCCTAGTCAGCGTTAAAAGAGCTCAATTAGAAGACTGTTCACACGAACATCATTGGGTGCATCGGTGAGCATGGCATAGATTTTCACCGAGCGCATTGAGCTAAAGAAAGAAACTGGTCACTGTCTCCGTAGAACATTAATCGGAATTTTGCGTGCGCAATCTGAACAATCAGAATGGCGGCAAATTTTCAAGAAAAATCGGAATAAGATACAAACTATTCCATAGGTCAAAGTTTGCAGGCGCACGTACGCCAACCCTTTCGCTTGAACAGAATTTGAAATCATGTGTCTTTGCTGGTGGATTATATTCACCAATTTGGCACAGACCTTGCCGGAACTAAAAATTCTACTTTACCAGTAGCACAGATATCCTTGCAAATGGAGATGGAGGTACCCATAACAATATGAATCTCATTTTTATTTCAATTGTTTGATGCAATAGAATTTTCTCTCATGTATAAGTTTACCAAATCACTGTCTACTTGATTTGAAGCAATTCTGTCTTTTTCTACATAGATAAGAATGTCAACTTTCAGTTTTTTTAGTTATAGGTCTTTCGTTGTACTGGTTTTGGCTTTGCCAAAAAATTTCTTTTCTAACCTTTGACCCATGAGCCCTCCTTTATCAAAGTAAAGTTTTGGCCTTGTGTATTCCCACTACATGCATGCTAGTGTAATAGAATTTACATGAAATAACGTATAAAGGGGGATGTAAGTAAAGTACAACTGTAGTGGTAGTCTTGCTGCAGTGTACTGCTGAAACAATGTTCCTATTGCAGAAATGTTTTTTGGTTTGGAGTCTTACTTGTTTTGTGAGAACTTTTAGTCCACGTTACTTTGACCCACGTCCGCTACTCTGATATTGAATTTCTTATCTATATTGTATTCTTCCTCTTGTTCTCTTCGCCAGAAAGAATCCTGTCTGCCGATGAACACATCCTCTGCTTTCAGCCCCGTGATTGAAAAGTGCCAGAACTTCATGCGCTTGGCCCCTATGCCAGCTCAATCTATGGATACAGATGATGGCAGCCAACCGTCAGGTAGAACAGATCAAGTAGAGGAAGACATCGACGACGAAGATTATTCATTCTTGTACGTAAAGAAGAAAGATTCTGCAGATCTGAGGGAGCGAGCCCTCAAATTGAAAAAAGAGCAGGAGAAAACATCTGATCAAATGACTTTCAAGAGTGATTTTATTTCGTTTGGTGGAGAGGATAAAAGTAATGCAGAATCCAACACTTCCCTAGGGAAGCGAAAAAGCGAGAAACAGCCTAACATCTCTCGCCTGAAGCCAAAGAAAATGCTTCTGGACAAGAGCTCGATGAATAAATCCCCGTTGACCAGAGGGAAGGAGGTCAAGGTTTTGCCTCAAGCGAATGTGTCCGGAGATGGCCTTGGGTTTATTTCTTTTGGCGACTCTGGGAAAAAGGAAAGTGCTGCTGAAGCCATGTCAACAGATCAAGAAGGGAGCTCTCTTGAGAAAGAAAACACTTCTGCTACTGTTGGACCCAGTGGTGGTAACAACGGCAATAGTTTGTTTTCTTTAAGTAGGACGGGTGACTTTTCTCAGAAACCGTCAGAGATTTCAGAAAAAGGAAGTGATTGCTTCTCGGGTGCAGGGATTAATGCCTTGTCTAATGTTATGGGACTTCCTGCCAACACTCAGGGCTTGAAAGATAAAGATGCGGAACACGTGTCTTCTGTGTTTGCTGCAACTGCCAGGAAAGATAAAAATGAGGACAAGAAGAGACATGGCCAGGAAGGATTTGTGTCATTTGCCTACACGGAGGCAAATATTCACACCATGGTAGCCAATACAAACAGGAAGAAGAAGAAGAAAGGGAAAAAATGAGTGGTGGGATAAAGATACGTTTTTGTATTATCATTATCTATTGTTTGTTTTTATGGACAGAAATGAGATCAATAGACTGAATTGTGTAAACATGTTGATATGCATGTAAGGTGGAAGTCATTCATTCATACGATGTTGTCCAAGTAGATTTAGCCTCAATTAACTGTGATTAAAGTCCTGTCATTAGTATCAGGAATTATTTAAAAGTGCGACGTTTATAAGGATGTGTTGAATTTAAGCCAAGTTGAAACTGTTTAAGCGTTATGGTCAAATGCTTTAACACAGTTTAGGTCACATCGCCGGCGGAGCGCTCTGGATATGTTAACACCCTGCCACACAGAGATAATAGAGAACTCATGAATATCTCACCCAGTCTCATTATACTGACACCGAGCCAACCAGTCTTAAGCTAAGTTGATTTCTCCCATTTTTTTCAAAAGTCAATACTTTTTGTTGGTCCCAAGGTAATGGCTCTGACAAGATTCCCATTCTTTGGTACTACGTCTGTCCCAAATCAGTTTATTATTCAAATTTTCATTCACATTTTATGTCTTCCCTCGACAACATTTTGACAAAAACTCAGTAGAGTGGTTCAGTGCAGTACCAAAGGTAAACAAAGCCATTTGGGGAACAAAGAATAGGAGAGAGAGATATTTTGACATTGGGACACAAAGAATAGGAGAGAAGAAACATTTTTACATTTGGGAGCAAAGAATAGTAGGAGACATTTTGACATTGGGACACAAAGAATAAGAGAGAGAAACATTTTGACATTGGGGAGCAAAGAATAGGAGAGAGAAATATTTTGACATTGGGACACAAAGAATAGGAGAGAAGAAACATTTTGACATTGGGGAGCAAAGAATAGGAGAGAGAAACATTTTGACATTGGGACACAAAGAATAAGAGAGAGAAACATTTTGACATTTGGGAACAAAGAATAGGAGAGAGAAATATTTTGACATTGGGACACAAAGAATAGGAGAGAAGAAACATTTTGATATTGGGACACAAAGAATAGGGGAGAGAAACATTTTGACAGCAAGTCCTTCTTATAATCTGAACCATTAAAAACTGGTTTGATTGGTTTCTGTAACTGTATCATGCAGACCATTTTCAGACCTGCCAAGAGCTCCGAAAAAAGTGGAGTGCTCCGCTTTTATAGCCAATATTAGAAGGTTTTGAAGTGTTGCTTCTATTTTTCCCAGCCTTTTTCCTCTCATTCCCTTTGTTTCAAAAGGAATGCTCCGATTTTTTTCAAGGAATGCTCTGATTTTTAAGTTCCAATGGTTGGCAGGCCTGCATTTTTGTGTTTATGATTCTCTTTGTCCCTCTAACACACACACACACACACACACGCGTGCACACACACACACTAACTCTCTAGACCTGTTGCCTTTAGGACAGCTGCAGTTCACTGGTACATTAATCCTTTGTCAAGGCAGCGTGCGGAAACACAGCCTTCAAGTCACTGCTTTTGGGAACACCAAGTTCCCACTATTCTGATCTGTCTGATTGCCATGCTAGAAAAATTCGGCAAGGTGTCTTGTCTTCAAAATTGAAGTACACATATTCTATCAGTGATCAGAAACTTTTCATGTCTTCAGATTTTGAAATGCATATATTTTATCATGTCTTCAAAATTGAATTGCATATATTTTATCAGAAACTGTCCATGTCTTCAAAATTGAATTGCGTATATTCTTTCAGAAACTGTCCATGTCTTCAAAATTGAAGTACACATGTTCTATCGGAAACTTTCCATGTTTTAAAATTGACAGCACAATTCAGTTCTGTCTTTAAAATCCTCATGAATGAGAAGGGCAATGCCTTTGGCATCCTGTCTCTCCTCTGTTGGATTATGTAAGATAATACAGGTTAGTTAACCTTAATTAACTATATTAAAAATTTGTAGCGAAAGAAAAGAAAGAGAGTCCCCACAACTGAAAATACTGCAATAATCCACTGTCTTTCTCTCCTACTCCTATGATCGTGTTTTGTTAACCTGCAATGAAAATTTGTTGGAAAAGAGAAGAAAGACTAGTCTGTACAGCTGAAGATGCTGCAATTTCGGCTATTTTTGCTATTGTCGGCTCTGGGACCAGCTGTACCTGTTTGTATGAGACCTGTCAGCAATTCGAAACGTCACGCTACTCTCACAGACTCATTCTTGAGATTGGGGAGGAGATGATGAAGAAGACTGAGACACCGTTCAAATTGCAGATGGGGAATTCTTGGTACGGCATCTGCATGATTTAAATCTGTCAAAATTGTTTCTGCAATGACATTCTTATTTTGTAAATTGTCATTATAATCTTTGATGAACTTAATTTTTGCAAGCTTTTACTCGACGTAAAGCGTCTTCTTTGTCATCTCTCTTGTACAATTCCTAGATGGCTTATAACCGATTGCCAGTTAGTTGGCACATGTGGCTGAGCGTGCCCCTTGTAACCGGTAGGTGGGGGGGGGGGGGGGTTTCGATTTCCACACCTGGACATACCTAAGTCGTAAAAATCTGGGGGTTTTTTAGCAGCTGCCCGTCTGGCGTTCCACATTATGGGAACAATACTAAGACTGGTTGTCCCGGTGTCAGTATAATGTGACTGGGTGAGATAATCGTGTGAGTTCTCCGTTTATCTCTGTTTGGCAGCACGTCAACATGTCCCAGAGCGCTCCGCCAGGGATGTGACCTAAATTGTGTAGAAGCAGGCGTTAAAACATAACGGGTTTTTTTTTTATGTGTTCCTATTGATGGGGGCCATTCTTTTTTTGGGGAGAATATCGTTTGACGAGGGTGACCCTTTTCTGTATTCCTATTCAAAAGAATCTCCAAACAAAGAAAATTTGAATCATGGAGATGTGGACGCTCCTTGAAATTCTCTCTGTCTTCTTACAGGGCAGTCCTATACTGTTCCATGGTTTAGTGGCAGAGGCAGAATTTGGGACGTTCTTGCTTACGCCAAACTTCTCATCTGCGTCAATTTGAGGTAAAGCGGAGTGGTCATCTCAATTTAAGAATAAAATAGTTATTTGTTTGAACTTTCTGTTGTTCATAACAGATTTATCTTCCACAGTACAAACATTGTTTGTTCAGATTTATTCATGCATGTGTGATGGTGACTTTGATAAATGAGTGAATATAACTCTGGATCTTCTTTACTTGGAATGGCTTGACGGGGAGAAAACTGTCCTTGTTATGTACAATGGTGTATCTCTTATGACATTCTGTGACATACTTGTTGTTTGTACAAATTTATTTAAAAATTCATTTGTTTGTAACCACAAACAGAGCATTAAGGATTATCCTTTATGACAATGATTATGATGGTGGTGAGAGTGAGGATAATTATTGTTGTTATTATTATTATCATTATTATTATTATTATTATTATTATTATTATTATTATTATTACTATTATTATTATTATTATT
>JAUEKY010098821.1:4815-16824 GCA_031833965.1 Scyllaea pelagica
TATTTTAATTTTATATGGCGGAGTTAAGCCGGCCCCCGCCCCCCCCCCCCCCCCCTCCCCCTGCCTAAATGTGCATGATTCCTGGAGAGCTTTGTTTAGGTGATTTATTCAACGGCTGGCATTACGCCAACTGCCTGGATTTGTTTTAGTTTCACACTCAGAATAGATGATGTGTGAGATTATATTATATTGATATATGCCAGCATGTGGGTTTAATGAAGGTCATGAATTTCTCTAGTGTGCTGGTCAGGGCAATCAATTCTGGACTGCTTGATGGAGTCTGGCGTAGAGATGAATTCCCTCTTTACTGTACAAAGATGTATGTGTGGACCATGGTTGTGTTTGAGCTCCATTCCCACATGTATACATTGATGTGTAAAGAAGGACCTGTGTTTGCATCATGGCCACTTAATTCTTATTCCTTTCGGTTTGAGGTTTCAAACAACCCAGCGACAGTTATGGTGATTGCTCGGGTTTTATTTATGCATATGACTCATCAGTCATTAAACTGATGTGTTCAGTGTTCCGTTTCTTTTATCAAGTAAAACTCCCAAGTTGTTGCTTTTCTTATTTACTTAGGCCTTGGAACCCTGTCAGAGCATAAATATGCCATAGACATATCCTCTCCAGCTCTTCCTGTTGTATGTTTCTATCTCCCTTCAGCTCTTTCCTACTTTCTGGGCCTCTGCTTCAAGATCTTTTCCCCATGTGTTTCTTGGTGTCTGTCTTCTTCTTTCTCCTTGAAGTTTGCATGTTAGGGCCTGTCTTGTGATGCTTGAGACCTGTCTATCCACTTTCGTTTTCAAACCAAAATAGCTCTTTCTCTTTTGGTCTCTGGTTTGTTTTTTTATCACAGGTCTTCATTATTTATAAGTTCTGGCCAGAATATTAGTAAGATCTTTCTTTGGCATTTTTTGCGGTCTCATAAATTCAGTTATGTCGTGGCAGTTGTGCACACCTTTTGTGTATGTTAACTGAATAATCAATCTCCTGCAGGTTTGTTTTTCTATATCTTTTCAATCGGGCGCGGTAGGTATGGGGTTAGGTTTGTGTCTAAATGAAAAACTTTATGTGGTGTTCCTCATATGTTTCCTTATTTGTTAATAGATATCAGATACATAAAAAGATTTCGCATTTATACATATTGACTGATTTATTTTACTCTTCATTTTTTTTTTTTTTCATTACAAATATAATATTGATAAATGGTTTCTTATACCCTGTAGATTATTTGATGTGGGAGGCCAGAGATCAGAACGCAAGAAATGGATACATTGTTTTGAGGATGTAACAGCTATTATTTTCTGTGTTGCTATGAGTGAATACGACCAAGTCTTACATGAGGATGAAACTACAGTAAGTGCTCACTAATTTACCTTTTTTTTTCCTCCTCCGAAGATAAATTTGATTGAAGTGGTTTTTCAGTTCTTTCTCAACATGTAAGAATCAAGTGGTACATGAAGTGGAAATCTAATCCGTTTACTTTTTCATCAGTTAATACTGCTTCAGCCATTGTGCATTCATAGTAGAGTTTTGATAACAGCTCATTACCTGATGGATGAATGCCAGCAAAACCAGCTTTCTGATTGCTCAGCTGCCATCAAAATCACATAAGCTGTTATTAGAATTATTCTAGTCGGCCAGCAATGTGTATTGTAGGTTGCCAGCAAAACACTTTTTTCCCCCACGTGATTGAAGTTTGTATGCAGGTAAATAATCCTTGCAGGTAAAATTCGTATTTGATTGGACAGTTAAGGGTGGGTGTCAGTTTTTCAACTTCACCCACTGGGTACTCTTGATGCCTCATGAAGATGACTTCCTACAACAATGTATTTTTTATGACATTTTTACACTCAGAAAAACACCTGAATTAATATAAATGATTTGGTTTTTTTTTTTTGTGTGTTTCTTATTAGTTTCCCTTTGTACCGCCCAATGGCAGTGCTGGGATTCGACATAATGTTTGACACCAGAATGTGTCAAAAAGTCTTAACACAATCTGATATCAGGGAAAATTCAGGAAAAACTCTGAGCCAAGAAATTAAGACAAGCAGGTGGCTAACCCACTGTGCCCACTCTTGAAATATTCAAAGAAAATACACATTGAGGTGTACATCTAGGGAGGTCAAACAAATTTTGATGTAGCCTGAGATTGGACTTGCAGCCTTATCTACAAAGATTACGCTGCTTAGCCACTACAGGCATGTCAATGGTATAAGAAAGCAATAAGGAATGTGGAGGGGGAGGGGAAAAACAGTTTTTTTTTTCATACTAACTGAACTCCCTGGCACTGCCCGCGGCAGCGTGACCACAATCTTCCTTGCACCTGATGAACTAGTGGTCTTCCAATCAGATTTTGTCTAAATTACTTGCTTGTAAAAATTTGGTCAGTTGGCAAAATGACTTGCTGTGTTTCTATGATCTATAACGATTTGTTTTCCTCGCACTTCCCAAACAGAATCGTATGCAGGAGAGTTTGAAGCTGTTTGATTCCATCTGCAACAACAAGTGGTTCACAGAAACCTCCATTATCCTGTTTCTCAACAAAAAAGATCTCTTTGAGGACAAAATCAAGAAGTCTCCTCTCACGATATGTTTCCCAGAATACACAGGTGAGAACAGACCCTAATTTTAGTTGAATTTGCTTTAACATTTTTGATAGTTTTATTTTTTTTTTATTTTAGGAGTTTCTGGGGTATTCTGTAGAATTTTTCTGTGGGGAACTATTTTTTAGGTTTTTGTTTTTAATTTCTTTTTTATTTTTATTTTTTTCTTTAGTCATTCTGTATTCAGGATGGAGAATGTCTCAGTCAAGTGTGTGAATTTACATGGAATGTTAAAGCAAAGAAGGTTTTAAAAAAACCCAACAAATGTTGGTGCTGCATCATAGAAAATAAAAAGAAACCAGTTTGACATGGTTTATTTGAGTATTGAAAGGACATATGTGGGTTGAAAAGAGGACTGGAAATAGATACACCTTGATTTAAAGGCAGAATCTGTCGATGTTTAGGTTTTACTCACGATTTTACTTTCATTATTCTCATCATCTTTATTATCTTCATCATTAATATTATTGTTATCATCATCACCATCATCAATTATCTTTGTCATTTTAGTCAATTGTTTGTTTTAAAAAAAGTATGTTGTTTTAGTTAATAGCTTGTGTGACAAAAGGGAAAAATAACACAGACTCGGACACACTGATCAATGTATCAATGACCCTTTCCTTTCCTCAGGGAAACAATTGTTTCAAGAGGCTTCTGCATACATCCAGGCGCAGTTTGAAGCCAAAAACAAAAGCTCATCTAAAGAAATCTACTGCCACCAGACCTGCGCCACTGACACCAACAATATTCAATTTGTGTTTGATGCAGTCACAGATGTTATCATAGCCAACAACCTACGCGGCTGTGGTCTATATTAAATGAAAGTAATGCTAACTACATACTGTCCTTGTTTCTTTTTGGTTTTTTTTTCTTCAATGAAAACATATTCATTTATGCTATTCATTTTTATGAAAGGCTCTTAGTATATTATTGTACTGGATACTGAAAAGTGTGATGATGGTACATCTGATTTTTTTTATTTTTCATGGAAAAACTATTCTAATTTGCAAAATGAGACGACTAGCTATCTTTACCCAAATGCAGAAGAGTTTTTTTTTTCTAACTCTTAGTTGGTTTTGGTCTTATTTTTTTATATCATTCTAAAGATGTCTTAGTATGAGATCTCATAGAGTTTTTAACCAGTATTTCTCGTCAGATAAATTATTTCTCTTTTGAGGCATGATATCGTTACTGAATCCTTTGATTTTCAGTAGTTGCAAGTTTTCACCTAAAAGAAAGAGAATAATCCCCTCTCCATAAATTTTTAACTGTGGGAGATTTTATGCAACCTACAAGGGAAGGAAAAATATCCACATTTACGTTTGTGTTAATCCAGCTATATGTGGACAGGGCTTTTTTTTTTTTTTGTCCTCTGATTATAGATTGGTTATTTCTGAAATGTCTTTACAACAAAAACAAAATGAAGGACGAAAAAGGGTTATTTGAATGAATGCTATACAATGACTTAATTTTCAAGTCGTTTGAAAAGAGAGGATAGAAAAAAAAAATTCAGAAAATCAGAGGGTTCATATATATATATAAATATATATGTTTATTTTTTCTTCTATAGAAAAAAAAATGTTAGACATTCACCTGTTTGACAAGTTGTTTGTTTGAATATGAAATGTACCGTCACAGACCTTCACCGATGAAACAAGATGAATGTCTAGCAATAATTGTGAATGGATATTCTTTCCTCACCACACCATGAGGATGTTAAGAATGTTTTGTCTGAGTGTGAATATGTGAGCTGAAGTCCCTTTAATTTTTTTTTTTTTTTTTTTTTTTTTTAATTCATAATTTGGTCAGCTTTTAGCTTCCCACCTATCTTTGTTTTTAACATGATAATGGTAATTGAGAATGTAAATACTTTATTTTCTTCATTGTTTTACCTTTTACTTCTGGATTATTTTACCACAATCATTCTGAATCATAGCAGTAGTAGATACTATTAGATTTGCTAATCTATTTGCGAAGGGTTTTGAAAATGCATATAAAATCTTTTACAGAAAAAAAGAAGGGGAAAAATATTCTGCAGTCTTCAGCCCTATTCTAACATTGTCATAGCTAGAGCTGGGTATGTGTGCTGGTTAAGTGCTGGTTGGGTATGCCCTGTTCTTTACTGATGCTTTCAATGCAAGACAGTGCTTCAATCCTTTTCATGCCCGCATGAGAACCTCAGTGTTTCATTCAATGGCAGTTACCTGATACTTGCTTGGCTTTGTGCCGGAACAATATATAAGTGAAAAACAGACAATTATTCAAATTCAGCTCTTACCCTTACTGGTTTAGGAGATGGGTTTTGTTTTGTTTTGTTGTTGTTTCTTTATATCAACATTTCATACAGGATCATTCGACCATATATGCTACACTGCTCACGTTGTTGAAACAAAGTTTATAAGAAAACAAAAGAGAATTCTTTTTATTGCATCTCCGAAGAAAAATACAGTAAATTTGGGGATTGAGATGCTTTTGTTTCTCCAATGGCTCACACGTTTTATTTTTTGAATTTTGTTTTTTCTTTTTTTTCTTTTCTGAACTAACGATGATCAACTTTAAAGTAAAGTGATCAAAATGGAAATCCCTCAGCACTATTTCAAAGAAAGTGAAATTTTACATATCTAAGTCATTTAATTTATTTTGATTTGGTTGATTTTTTTTGTTTTATTTTTTCTTCTTATTTTTGTTTTGCGCCTAAGATTTGCTGCCATCCTTTCAGTGGACCAGGGCATCCCGTGTTATACGTCTGATAACTTTGTCCCTTGTGGTTATGGGAAGGGAACCAAAGAAAATAAAAAGAAAAATAAATGGCATTCTGGAATTCATATAAAGTAACTTATATCATTTTCATAAAAAGAAAAAAAAATGTTTTGTAACTAAGACATCCATGCAATTGTATCCAAGGACTGCCTTAAAAAGTTGCCATCTGACAGCAGAGAACGGGAACACCTGCAGCAGACAGTGCTGCCGCCTGTTTGTGGCCATCCCCCTGTACTGGATAGATTGCTTTTCGGTCGTGATTTGAGCTCCGCTCTCTTGTCTCCTATTGTTGATAGAAAAGGCCTTTGCATAACCAGCAGAGTTGAAATTTTGAAAATTAACCTGTGTTGAAAACAAGAAATAATTTGCATGCTTCATTAGTAAGAAATGTTGGAGGAATTGTAAACCATCCCATATTCATGAAAGATAAAAGTAAATGTGAAACAATGGATATTTTTAGAATCTGTCTGGTCTTTATTATGATTATTATTATTGTTTTTATCAATTTTATTGTTATTATTACTATTATTATTATATTATATTTTTTTTTTAATCAGCCATATTATCTTTTATCTTTCATGTTCTGTCTCCAGTGTTGCTTCTCACTGATTTCTGTTATTTTGATGTGTATAGAATTCTTACAGTTGTTCATGCATGAACTGTGCAAGGATGTTTTTATTTTTTAAGAAATGCCAGTTGTATGGTGACGGCATTATTATCCAAATTTTAAGAATGTTCAGTGACCATTGGCCATCAGAAATTTGTTGTTATAGATGCTAAGTTCATGTCCAGCTCATTTTGGTGGATGAATGTCACACACTTAGTATTTTGCACCTCTTTTGGTCAAACTTTTTCTATTTTCGATTATATACTTCCATCATCATTACTAGTTTCAATGTTGTATAGTTAAAACAGTTGATATATAGCTGCATTGATAGAACTTCCCCACATCGTTTTCCTGTTATTTATTTATTTTTCCTTTCTCTTCGTTGCAGGGAGTTACAGGAGGGGGTTTGGTGGGTGGCATGTAGGATTAGGAGAGAGGTTATCTCTCTCAAATGTACGAGCCTTGTGAAATTTTTACAGCGTCTCTACTTTGCTTCTTCTTTCAGAGAATATATTTATATCTGTATGAGCTCATGATATGTGTCCATTTGTTTCTATGAATGAATCCGTTTTCATTTTTTGTCAAGAGACTTACCTGTCAGTGTTTATTTCATCACACACTACTACTCATTGAATTGTATCGTCTCATATTTCTTGGAACTGAAGTTGTTTTTGTATTCACATGATATATTATAATTATTATTATTATCATTATTCTATTGAAAATGCGATTACCCCTTTTTGTCAACTAGAATCTTGTTTTTATTTATGTCCTTCAATCCAATGCTGTTAGAGGAGTCTAGCCAGTCCTGTGCTCGGCTCTGGCTACGGTGGGCAACCAGGCAAGGGGGAAGCTGTGGTTAAAGAATGGTCGGGGGAAATTTGTCAGTGTAGCACCAACTCATACAATTGGTTTCGTAATGGATCAACTCTTTCATATAAAAACGAAACAAGCGTGTATCATTTTGATATTTTAACTTAATATCCGTCTGTTATTTGAACACACTAATTATCAAGCAGATAATAAGAGTGAAAGAGCTGCACCAATACAAATAGCTTTTTTTAAGTTTTAGTTTCCTGAAGAGTGATGGCATCTTTGGTGTAGGCCATTAAAAAAAAAATCAAGATACATTGAAAGATATTCACTCAAGCCATTTCTTTCATAATTAAAGTAAAGAGTTGCACTCTGCCCTCGATTGCAATCATCAAAATACAAGTGAAGGCAAAATTGATTGGAACACACTACAATGATAAAGAGAATTGGCAGAATGATGACAAATTTCCTGGACATGTATGAAGAAATTGCCAGTTGGGTGAGAAATTTCCTGTAGAGCTCTTTTGTAGTTTGGGAAAAGAATGGAAACGAGGAAACTCTCTTTGAATCATGGTCTTTTTTTTGGTACCATTTTTAGTGGTACAGAGAGGTGGATTGTCCTGGCAGTGCTGGCAAGGATGGGTTTACATTAGAATGGGGAGTCCTCGGATTCTCTCTAAAAGCTACTTTTGATTGCTTAACACACACACACATACACACATATCCTCTCTCTCTTTCTCTCTCTCACTCTCTCCCTCTCTCTCTCCATCCCCTCTTCATAATGAAGGCCTCCTTGTTCTCTATCCATTAATATCAATTAAATTAACATCATCATCATTATGTTTTGTTTGGTTTCCAATTAAATGCACAAAAAATGGTATGCTTTGCTAAATACATATTATATTCATTGTTTATTTTTCAATCATCTCAATATGTCACCCTCCACAATGTCCTTACTTGCTATTGACTCAGAAATGGAAGGTGGTGAGAGGAGCTAATACGTAGCCGTGTCATAGAATGAAAAGACTTTTGAAATTTTTAAGTCTATGCTGTTGTGCTGTGTGTCTCTAATGTATTCACATGGGTATGTTTGAATGTATATATATACAATATTTGTTTCATGTATGTATGTGTGTATATGTATGTTTGTGTGTGTGTGTGTGCTAGTATGATGTATCTACACACACGTTCACACACTTGGCATTGGAAAATTGGTTTTCTATTACTATTATCCCTTATTTTGAGGCAATAATAACATTTATTGAAATTATGACAAGTTTTCCTAGTGCAGAATTTTTTTTTTAACCTTTATTTTTGTCCATTGTTGCCAAAAGTATCTTGAAACCAAATTTTAATGTATGAAATCCCAGCGTTCTGAAAATTTTATGAGCTTTTCAGGAGGTGGTTGGATGCCAAGTTGTGTTTAGACTTGAATTTTTATTTTTAAACCCCATAAGATTGTTTCTATAGAAAATAATTTTATTACATCCAAACTCCTATAGAGATAAAAAGCTATTGGTTGGAACCGGCTTCATAATGAAATAATTCCTTTTAGCCACAAAATAACAAGATTATTAACTTGAAGCCATAGGATTGTGAATCTTTCTCTTTGGTGCTACAGTGTGCTCAAGATAATCTTAAAAGTAAGACAAACTCTTCCTTCAGATAGACTCTGTACCCAGTTGTCTTCTTCATTTTTTTTATCTTGTAGGCTTTAGGATTGGTATTGGAAAAAAAAAACACCGTCTCTGACTTGATCTGCGAAAGACAAAACAGATCAATTTTGACGCGAGTCCATGAATCGGGTAGCCATGACTTGACATTTTGTTCCCTTTCCCTTACCGACTTCATGCTGTAGCCATTGCTGGCTCACAATCTGTAAACACATTTGCTGACCAAGTGCCACACAGTGTGTGTGTTTAGTGTAATTAGATTCCTACACATCCCAACTACGCAAACTGTTTTGCCTGATCTTAAGAGTTTTGTCTTAAGCAGGCCGCAGTATAAACATTTACTGTGGAGAGTTTGGCATCGGTGACTACGGCCTTGAGTGTAGAATCTCTTAGTGAAAAGATCCTGGGTCTCCTTTGGCATTTTCAGTTGTCAGCGCTAAGCCACATTACTACCTGGTTTTGGGCACCAAAATTTCACTGGCATTGTTCATTGTTGGATGGAAAATAAAACAAGATAGAAATAAATGCACAAAGTAACAACCATCTTTTTCTATCTCTGCCCTCTTCCACTTTTGAATAAGGATAAGCAAATACTTGGGGTGAATCATTTCATATAGCTAACTTATTCTGCCGATACCTTATTTCCTTTCTTGTTTTGTTTTGTGCATGGCCAGCGAGATTTGCTCTTTGTGTAGCGAGGTGTCTTTTGTACCCCCATCATTGTAAGTTGAGGAACTGTGATGAGTGAAGAAAAGAAAATTTGTTGATGCCAAGAGTTTTGAAATGATTTCTGAAAGATTGTCAAGTTAATATGCTATTGTGAATATGGCAATGTCCCCATCAACGTTCTTTGTCTTTTTATTCCATTTTTTTTTCTCTTTCAAGATCCTTGATTTTCTCTGCCGTTATGAATTTCTAGCCCATTTTGCCCATATATGTGTTAGGAATGATTGAATTGGTCTCTGTGAGTCTTGTAAGCCACAAAAATGGTCTTGTTCAGTAATTGCATGATATTAAACACCTAGCTTAAGTTTTCACTGTAGTGGGTTAATTGAAAACACTCTCTGTAAACTCCAAAGATATGACAAAGATATAGCCTTTGAAACATAAGGTAATATTTCTAATATAAAGGCTGAAGACTAGATATTATCAAGTTTCTAAATAAATCAGTCCCAGTTGTGACTCATTCAGTCTTGTGATAACCCACAACCAAACAAAATATCCAGATCAAGTGAAATCTCCCGTTCTTCTTCTTTGCATATAAGATTCACTCTCTACATAAAAGTTTTTTTTTCCCCCTTCTCTCCCTGATTTGTTTCTTTACATCATTAAAACAGGTTAAAAAGAAAGGAAATCGTCACACTCATTTTAGAAAATTGTTAACATCTCCTCTTCATTTAGAGTACTACATGTATGTATGGTATGAAAATCTCTTCTTTCTTTCTTTTTTTTTTTTTTTTTTTTTTTGTCTCATCCATTTATCTCTATAGAGTTGAAACCATTAATTTCTGATAACTGTATTGATTCTTATAATGAGAAGTCCATTACATTTTTATGATCATTAGTTTGTACATGTACTCATTAACTTGTCTTGAATTTTTGCTCTATTTTGCAATCTGTGGGTTGTGTGTGGTGACTGAACGGAGCACTGAAAAGTGAAGTGGATCTGTATGCATTGTGGACTGTGAACAATACCACTTTCTCTTTCTCCCTACTTTCTCTCTCTCCCATCCCTCTTCCTCTCTATTCATCTATTTTCCCACCCCCTTCCTCTCTCTCTCTCACTTCATCTCTCACTCTCCTGTCCCTTCTTCCCTGTGCCCTTCCCTTTCCCCCCCTCTTAACCCTCATCTCTTGGCACGTATTTCCATACAAATTTTATCATAAACACATAATATGTTCACTTCTCACCACTGTTATCACTCCTTGCTATTTGCATGTCTGAGTTTGTGGGCATGATAACGATGATAATAATAATTTATCTGCAATTCATGTACGTGTGGCTGCAATAATACTAAGGGATGAGTGCAATCCACATAATATATACGTGTGTGTGTATGTGTATATATATTTTTTATTGATTTACTATGATTATCTAGTCAACAATTTCAAGCGGTAAGAAAAACTTTTATTTTCAGTGCAATTGTTCTCTATGTGTAGGTGTACAATTCTTAAATTCACTTTTGCCTGCTCCATGGTCCAAGGTGCAGCTCTTCATAGCTCCCTCATCTCATCTCACTCTTCCTTCTCCTTCTCCCCCCACCCCCCTTTTCTCCCTAAACCACAAAATTAAAAACGTTTACTCTTCTTTTCTCCATGAATCTCCACCTCTTCAGCAAACGACCAAGATGCCATTTCAGCTGTGTAATGTCTTCTCTTCCTTTCCCACCACTACCACTCTTCTACTTCTACTGCCCAGTCTCCTTCCATCCTCCCCCCTCTCCCCCCCCCAAACCTGACTGTAGTAAAGCCATAATGAGCAATTTTGTCACCCCTTTCTCTCTCTCTCTCTTTGAGGAGCAAATGATTCTGTCACCTTTGGATTCCACACAACTGTCTCCACTCTTTTCTCTCAACAACTTCTGCTGTTCTTGTACAACATGTATTATCAACTTCAGCAGGAAATAAAACTCTCAAACTTTCACAGCTTGATAATTCGGTGTTTGCTTGGTTGATTTGTATTAAATTATTGATTTTCTATGAATATGGTTTGTTATTGTAAACTGTTACTGTTACTATTACTTTTCATCAAGCGTCAAAGTCAAAGATTGCCAGATTTTTCCGGCACTGCCATAGATTCTAGCTGAAATTATACCCGTGGTGTTTTTTATCCCGATAAAACCAGTTTTTAATTTAACAAGGCTACTAGCAGGGTCTTGCAAAAAAACAACTTCGGACACAATGTGAAATTTTTCTTGGATTGTTACTTGTTAGTGCTATTGTCCCCAGATGGACTTGAACCGATATTTCATTTCCAACCCAGAGCCATGACCACCGGTTTTGTTGGCACACTTGTTTGAGCTTCCGCCTCATAACCGGTAGGTGGCGGGCATATCTAAGTTTTAAAAATAGTTTTTTTAGCAGCTGCCCACCTGACATTTGGCATTTTGGGAACAGTGCTAAGACTGGTTGGCCCCGTGTCTGTGTAATGTGACGGGTGAGATATTTGTGTGAGTCCTCCATTTATCTTCTGTGTGGCAGCATGTCCAGAGTGCTCCACCGGTAATGTGACCTAAACAGTGTAGAAGCAGGGGGTAAACCATAACGTTTAAGCGTTTTTTTAGAGCCATGACCACTGAGTCCCCTTGCTTTTCATTTGCTTTTGTATTTCAAATAATAGAAGCACCCAAGTTGGGGAAGTAGTAGTAGAGTAAAGAGAATTTGTTTTTGATATGAGTGGAACGACGTCATTAGTGTAGATAGTAGGGACATGTAAATAGCTGTGGTGATAAGGGATTCCCCAGCAAGCTGTGATTTGATTACAGGTGAATCTTGAAAAATCTGGATACATTATGTTCAGTTCTGTGGGTGGGGGGGGGGGGGGGGGGGG
>JAUEKY010098822.1:0-10527 GCA_031833965.1 Scyllaea pelagica
CGCCCCCCCCCCCCCCCCCCAGACTGCTACAGTTACAGTTAACTGTAGTGTAATGTATTGTGTTGTTGAACTTTTGACCCTGGACAACGTGTCTACACTGTATTAAAGATCGGCTTGTGAAAAAAACAAAACAATCTGGGTCCATTGGAGTGGGAAAAAGACTGAGGTTGACAGTACCAAACACCAGAGTTAGGAACGATCATATTTACTCGACTTGTAGTTGATGGCAGGGTCTCTGTCTGCTACCTTATCTTATTACTGTCCATGTGTCTGTACACGCGCACAGGTATGCAGTACATAGATATAAGATGATTGGGGCACCCACGATAGAATGAATGTAAATGGCAACCAAACACCCTCTAGGTACTCAGTCCATCTACTCAGCCTTTGGCATTGCACTGCAGCATAAAATCAGTCAATTTTACACATTTTTTGTTTGTCAGACCTACGGTTTTACCGTCAATAGTTTCGTTATGTCCGAGGTCTGGGACAGCTTGTATTTGCTATGTCCGAGGTTTTAATACTCCATTTATTAAGGAGAAAAAAATGTTCTCTTGATGTCCCTCGTTATAGCAAAGGCTTTGATATAGCCGATGTTGTAATAGTCGAGGTCACCTGTACTTATTTCAAAGTCCAGAGCCAAGATGGCTGAACCAAGTACCAAACGAGATGACGAGACTTTCAAAATCTACCAAAACAGACATTGTGACATAGAAATGTGCTACATGACCAAAACTGACCATCAATGTGAAATCACTGACGGACTTTTGACCATGGAAATCACCAGACAATGTCTATTTTACAATTAAGAAAAAGCATGCTTTTGCACCCCCCACCCCATGGAGTGTCCATACTTGAATTAAAGGTGAGGGTAAGACAAAAAGAAAAAGAATAGTAAATAATCTCTTCTTTAATTTCTGTGGATCTACACACTGATTCCAAAACACGTTATAAACGGAACGGTAATAACAATAATGTCAAAATGTGATTATGAAAGTAGTTTCATAATACAAAAAAATCATCACAAAAAACAAAATGAAAATTAAGAAAAATATCATTGTAAAAATCTAAGTACATTACATTAAATTCAGAAGTATGCCCCAGTTTGATAAAAAAAAAAAAAAGAAGAAAAATTCACATGATCAAATGAAAGCTTCAAAAGCAGTTGATTTTCACATAATGTAATATACAGCCGCCTGATTCACACCTGCTAGGGTGTGAAAGCTCCTGAATTGTCATTGGAGGAGGATGGGCGGCTCTGCGGACTAGGCGTTTGGACGTTCTTGAACTTTGACCTCATGGCCGTCACCAGGGCTTTGTGGAGGGGTTCAGACGGCAGCCTTTTATTACCAGCCGTCCTAACAGGTGTTCCCCCTGGGGATCTAGCCAGAGATCACAGAAAAACACTACATATCATGTTTATGCCTTAGATGATCCATAGGTATGACTCAAAATAAAACAAAAGATAAAATAAGAAATTGAAATTCAAGAGAACAGCAAAAGCAAAAACAAGTATACCAAGAAAATGTGAAAATGATAAATTTGATTTAGGACTACAAAAAGGATGGAAAGTGATATAATTGGTGAGAGATGACAGTAAAAACACAACATGTCAGGTGTTAATGTCTTAGATAACCCATAGGTATGACTCAAAATAAAATAAAAAAAAAAGATAAAATTAAAAATACTAGAATAAAATGAAAAGAACAATTAAAAACAGACGGCATATCAAGTTAAGTAGAAAAAGATAAACTTAGGTGGTTTGGTCATCCTAGATAGGATGGTTGTAAAAGATTACCAAAACAAATCCTAGCATTACCAGTATGTAAGTCACAAGGCACAGGTAACTGCTGTCTCTTCATTCATTTTGTTTTATAATCTGTCGTAATATCTGTCTTAATGATCTCAAATTTGATAGCTTCAAAATTTTACTTTATGCATTGTGTTTGGTGCATTCGTAGTTTTGTTTCGTTTTTGTATAAGTATATTACAACATTTGAGGTTGCAAACCTGTGTTTGTGACCGTAAAGCACTTTGTGACAATAGCATCAAAAAGCTTTTTGTTTCGTTTCTGTGTGTTACAACATTAAAGGTTGCAAACTTGTGTTTTGTGACCGTAAAGCACACAAAAGCACTTTGTGACAATAGCATCGAAAAGCTTTTCCAAGCTTTATGATTAAAAATTCTTTATTTTGACTGATTTTCCCACTAATTTCCATTTTTGTAACTTTTCTTAGTTTATTTTTCTCCCTCCATATTTTCCTTTCACTGACTACCACTATTTGCTTTCTGTTTTCGATCTAATACATGATTTTTTATGTCTCTTTTACTTTCATATTCATCCGTCTCTACCCCATATATAAACGTTCCTCTTTTTGTCATCTTATCCTTATCTTTCTATTAACTCTCTCATCTCCACTTTACCAATACAGACATCATTCAACTCACCTGGTCACAGATGTAACCCTGAGACGAGCGGTTGGGTTGGCAGACACAAGCTGCGAGTGAACATCGCTCAGGGACCCACAACCAGACTCAACAGGGACTGATCCATTACACCTGAAACACAAGAACAACAGAAATGGACTGTTACTTGGTTTGCTAACATAAAAGAAAAAAAGCAATCACCATATGCAACCTCCAACCAATAACAATTATCACCCTATACTCATTTAGTTATGAAAACATCTCAGCCACTCTCTTTTTCCCCCTTTGTTTTACAGTAACAGCTTAGAATGGGAGCTAGTATTTAAGGGACTCAGTTATTCACCTAGTGATCAAAATAATGCATTTATGCTGCCTGTTAGACACAAATTCAGTCATTCATCAGGTAGCCATCAAGTATACAACCAAATGAAACCTGATGCTCAGCTTGGAAAGGTTAGTGGAAAAATTTCATTTCATTATCCGCGACGTTTTAATCATTACAGTGTAGGGCAAACTCTCATTGAGACAATTTCTCTGGATCATGCCATTAAGCCAAGGAGGTGATCAGCCCACTGTGACATTTTGGTGGTAGTGGTAGCCAAGCAGTTGATCAGCCCACTGTGACATTTTGGTGGTAGTGGTAGGATTTTAATTTTGCCCGGACAGCAGCTTTGCGGCCTACTCTTTTCAATTTCCAACTGCCAAGGGTTCTTTAATGTGCCTAACATGCACACAGGGGCTCCAAGTTTATCGTGTCTCCGATAGGACTAGGCTCTAGATCCCACCTACTGATGTTGTAGGTATCAGGGGAGTGGCATACAGGATTTTTCTTGGGTTTTTTGCGATAAAAACCACTATGTGATTTTTGTCCCCCAGAAGGACTCGAACCTGCACCTCTTTGTTTCAGTGCCAGAGCCACGACAACTGAGCCCCCAATCCCTCCTAGTGGAAAATTGTGGGACTTAATTATTCCCTTGAATCTATGAATCAGTGACTTGATTTAACGAGACTAATGCATCAACTAAATGAAGTGAAATTCATGTAATCCTCCTCTGAAAGTGAAAGAAGAGCATTCAAATCTATAAAAGAAATATTTTACAGAAAATACAAAAATAACTTGCACCAATGGATAAAAAATGAAAGCATTGTTCATGAGATTCATGAAATGAAATTATTTTTACTTGTTTTTACAGGCAGTTGACTCACCCAGAAGATTTTTGATTTCTTCGTTTTCGAGGCGAAGCAGATTCCTTGGACTGTTTGATGAAATTGAATATCTATAATAATAATAATATGGTAATAGTGAAATAAACATATCAATTAGGCATTCTCTTTAATTTGTGCAGCCAAACTATCAATACTCAGTTTTGAGAGCAAAAGCTTTATTTGTCTCAAATCAAGCAAAGTCATAATCCAAGGCTGGTCATAGAGCACAAGTGACTCTAGAGAGGTAGATAATAGTCAGTTCTAAACCAAATTAACTTGTCTCTATTCAAAATCTGCATACGGAGAAGAGGATAATGTATGTGTAGTTGAAATAAACGATTTCAGCCCATCAAAAATTTGTGAGATGTTTAATGATGGCACGAGAAACTCTAATAAAAATACACTTTAAAAAAACATTATGGTTTAACGCCTGCTTCTACAGTTCTGGTCACATTGCCCGAGGACCACTCTGGAGATGTTAACGTGCTTCCATACAGAGATAAATATATCTCACCCAGTCACATTGTACTGACACCAGGCCAACCAGTCTTAGCACTGTTCCCATAATGCTGAGCGCCAGGCGGGCAGCTACTAAAAAAACGATTTTTACGATTTAGGTATGTCATGGTGTGAGAATCAAACCCGCCACCTACCAGTTATGAGGTGGACGCTTAACCAAGTGCACCAACAAAGCCGGTTTATAGAGAATTCAAACAATGGCAATTGTATAGTTAAAAAGTAAAATAGGTCTAACACATTTTCCTTGTTCTTTCTTCCTCATCCTCACAGATCCCTCATCCCACAGCCAATGTCCCAAGCCCATCAATTTCCTGAATTCATGCATTCCTCTTCCAAACTACTCTGTACCAGCAAGGATCAAGAAAATGTGATAAACCGTAAAAATCTTTTCTTATACGCCAGATGGGGCTAATCTGACCCTTACTACCAATACAACACACATGAACACATAAATAAATAAATGGTAAACATAACTTAATATATGGTTTTCTGTTGTAGACATAACAGAAACACAATGTGTCCTGTTACAAATGGGCAGTCTTTATTCGGGCCCAAGTACCAATATACTGGATTTTTTTGGACACTGAGTCCATCTGAAATCCTTTGATTTCTCACTCTTTATTGTTTTATGAAAAAAAATCTAGTTGTCTATATCACATTTCTATCTTGGTAGTAGAAAATACACCACTTTTGATTTCACTGCAACGGCTATTTGTACAAAAATCTAAAAACATCCAGGAGGAACCGTCAGACTGCCTGTTTGTAAATGGAAACCTCTCAGCCAATTAGAAGTCGCCATATTGAACTGACCCAGGTCTGAATAGACACTTTGTGCACATACAGTCATATTCCTCCTCAAAATAACTCTGTCCCAGCAAGGATGAAGAAAATGTGTTACATCATAAAAAATATTTTTTCTTTTACCAGATGGGTGTCATCTGACCTCTACTACCACTACATTTCGTCATTTTATTAACAAAAATTAAAAAAAAAAAGACCTGAAATGGCTCTGTCATGCTCACCGAGCCAGTGAGTTGCCTCGGATGAATGAAGTTGTCTCCCATCATTTTTTTAAATGCCCCCCCCCCCCCTTTTTTTGGAGAGATGTATGACAAAACTTCCTGGCATACAACCCTTGACCCACAGATCTGCCTCTATTTATTATAGTAGTAGAGAGGTTGATAAAGGCTTGCCGATTTATTACCATGACATCAGACCAAAGGATAAAGGCTTCAGAGCCTCTGCATGGGAAAAGTTAGTGATCATAGACTCCCTGGCTTGTGATCATGAGGTTGCAGGTCTGATACCCATTAGAGACGGCACAAAGTGAAGTCCTCTGCTCTTTACTCACATTTTTCTCATTTTGTAAATGAGCACCTGGCTGTTAACAGCTTTGTCCTTGTCCAGAAAAATTTGCACTAGAGCCTTGCAGCCTGAATGTCTTGTCCCATTTGTTTAATGTTAATGTTGCTGTTGGGTGGGTACCCCCTGTAAAGTGCTTTACGCATGTTTAGTGGATATTGCACTATAAAAATGCTCTCCATCAATTCTATCCGTCATCGGTGACATGATGGAAGCAAACTCACCTCAGGTGTCTTGCTGACACTTTTATGGAATCCATTTGATGCCATCTCAGCTGGCATTGGTGGAGGCGGTGAAGGAGGCGGAGGTGGCACAGTCTGAGCCACTGGTTCTGTGTCATTGGATTTCATTTTGTGCTTGGAGGCAATGCGTTGTGAGCATCTGGTTGGTTCTTTCTTCACCTCTGTTGAGAAATTAGAAACAGAAAAAAAAAAGGAGAGAAACACAGCTTGTTAAGATTCATTACATGATTATAGATAGAGATCAAGTAGTCAATGGGATATTAAAAGGATTGAAGTTATCTCAACTGAAACTATAAATAATGATAATGAAGTATTGTAAAAAAAAAAAAAAAAGATGACTCAGAGAAAAAAAAAGCCTTAAGAAAAAAATAAAAACTCTTACTCTTAGGAATATGGAAGAGAAAAAAAAATCCCACTCAATATATTGTCCAGAGAACGGTGTTGAAAACAATAAAAAAAAAAAAAAGAAACAAAACAAGATGACAGAATAAAGAAAAGAAACTAAGAAAAATGTTTCCAGGATAAGCATAACACGTGTAACAGCTCTTGAAGAGTTGATGAGTTGCCACATAGAGATATAAACAGAAGGCTCCCTTTGAATATCTCACCAAGTCACATTACACAGATAAACTGATACCAGGCTAAGCAGTTTGGGAACTGTTTCCATAATGCACAGTGCAGAATGCCAGGCATTTAAGAAAACGATTAAACATTATGGTTTAACAACTGATCTACGCAGTTTAGGTCACATCGCAGACGGAGCACTCTGGACATGTTAACGTGCTGCCACACAGAGATAAACGGAGAACTCACACTTACATGACATCTAACCCAGTCACATTATACGGACACCGGGCCAACCAGTCTTAGCACTGTTCTCATATTGCCGAGTGCCAGGTGGGCAGCTGCTAAAAAAACTATTTTTATGACTTAGGTATGTCGCGATGTGGGAATCGAACCATCTACCGGTTACGAGGCGGTTGCTCAACTAAGTGTACCAACAAAGCCGGTGCATGTAAAAAAAAGAATTACTGGAACTACTAGTTCCATGGTGACACTCAACCCTGTGAGGTGTGTTTTCATCATAGTGAAAGAGTTCCGATATATTACACCCTCAGAAATGAGCAATGTGAAGTTAGTTGCCATGCATCATAACCAAATCAAAGAGCATGAACGCACACCCTTTTTTGTGCTAGTATCTCATTTTCAAGGTCTTTAAGACAAAAAGTGAGAGAAGTATTTATCCTGCCAATCTATTTTATCTCAACAGATGGCAAAAATCACCCATACGAACATCTAAAAGCTTGTCTACTTCATTAAGTTGTCATTGTGGAAATTCCAAAGGGTTGATGTATTTTCTAAATATGCAACCAGACTCCAAACTCAGTTTTTATGTGCAATACGAGCACTTTATTTATATAATTTATAAAACCTTCCTATAATGACATTGTTGGGACCAGAAAAAATGTTTTCATACAATGAATGTAATCTTTAATACTAAGCCATATAAGGACAAGAAATTCGACCTGGGCATATACATAGGATGACATTATATCGAATGTCATTAAAGACAGGTTGCATTTATAAAGATTCTGCCCTGTTTTGCTCACCATGAGAATCTATTATTAATTGACGGTGGCAAAAAATGAAGCCATACTAACCGAGCACTTCTACACCACCTATAACAATGAAAATTGGCATAGTGGTGTATTTTTTCATGAAGATTGGAGTGGGAACATTATATTTACGAAAAAAAGGCAGCTTTTTAAAATTAAAAGCTAAAATGCATAAATGTATTTCTAAAGACCTCGAAACGGCTAATGCGAACCACTTCTTTTCCAAAGCAAGGCATTCAGAAGATGTTTTTCAAGACTCCGTCTTATTTTGTGGGCAAACAGTAACAAAAAAACCCCCCAAAAAATGTGCTTTCTCATCCAGCTAGTACTGTTAATGTCTTAAACATGCCTGGGACTAGAAAAAAAAATGTCGCCATTCAATGAGTGAAATTTTATTACAAATGCAATGGAAGGAGAAAAATTGACACCTGGGCACCATGACCATATACACAAGATGTCAAAGGATTTTTAATGTCATTATAGACAAGCTGCTCTGCAAGGGCATTTCATTGTGCTGTTGAGCTTACCTTGTGAAAGCGTGAAGGTTTTACACATGCTATACAATGAGTGGAGTCTTCATCACTATAGCTACAGAAGGAAAAAATCCTAAAATGGGTAACATGTCATGGCGCTATGCACATCAGGCCTGTAAATCACATTTGAGAAAAAAATCTGAATTTTTTTTTTGCCCTACAGAAATGGATGTAACTCAGAAACACACAGGATATAAATAAACAAACAGCAAAACACACATTAGATTCAATTGAGGCATAACAGAAACACAATCTTTCCCAACATAAAACTTATGAGTAGAGGAATTCACAGCCAAAAGATTTGATAAGTACTAGTAAGAAGGGAACTTTGAGTTTCAGCAAGTCTCTTTATCTGGGCTTTTCTTCTCGATCCATAAGCAACTCCCTGATAACAACATGCCTGGTCAAGCCCATTGTCACTCTTTAAACTCTTTTCCTCCAACAAACACCATTGAAATTTGTTGTAGGCACTGGCCTCAACCGTCAATACATCGCAATTTTGATCAAAGAACAACTTGCGCGTTTTGACAGTCAGAATGTTACAAATCAAAATAGTTCACACAGTGTAGCAGAGGTTCGTTTCTTAATTCTTAGTCACGAAAATCAGCGTAAACAAGCAAACCCAAACTAAAAAATAGATCACAACACGGATGGGCTCGTTTCTTAAATTATTCGCGTATTGTGGATTCGACATGACAAATTAGGTTAGGGTTCACACTATCTCTTTTTGCATATTCAATTCTCGCAATTAAATGTTCATACCCTATGGGCTGAAAATATCAAACAAAAAGGTAAAGAGGGTCTGATGAGATTTTCAGACCAAGGTGAACTTAAAACTTTTAATGACAAAGCAAAGCAGGGTTATCTTTTGACAGGTTCACAGGGGTGGTGCGCATGTGCGAGCAGTATGCCACATGATCATCAATGGTAAAATCCAAAAGTGGGGGAAATGACTCAATTGGGAATTCCCAATTCATTTGATTCAACTGGCAGAGTTTCAGATTGAACAGCCCAATAATATTATTGCATTTCAGTGAAAGAAAAGAAATTGAAGCATCAAACTTAAAGTTATTTGAAAGTCTGAAATCAGCCTATGAGCTGAGAGTTTACAGGCTTGTACATAAAATGTGAACTCAAATGTCGATATTTCCACAGGCTGCATCGTATGAAGGATTCTATCCAGTTGTGCTCACCTTGAGAAAACTGGAAGGTCTTACACATGCCCGCCTTCAGGGCTTTGGTCTGCCGCATGCACTCGGTGTCACTGACCAGGCTGTGCTTGTACTCATCCCCCTGCACAAGGCCAAGGACTTTGCTCTGAGAGAACATAAGGAGGTGTGATCACATCCAGTCACTCATAAAATACATTTTAATTCAACGGTACACACACAAACAAGGTGTGATTACATCCAGTCACTCATAAAATACATTTTGATTCAACCGTACAAGAACAAACAAAAGGTGTGATCACATCCTGTCACTCATAAAATACATTTTCATTCAACAATACAGCCTCTTCTGAAGGAAAACTGGTGATTTCAGACTCAGACTAGTTTTGGATGTGCTTTAACTAAAATTATCAAACATTTTGACGTTAAGTTTAACATCCTGTTTCAACACAATATATAGGTAACATCAGTAGTGGAGCAATCTCTGGACAAATTAACGTCCTGCCACACAGAGATAAACAGAGGACTCAACACGACTATCTCACCCAGCCACATGACTTCATTACACAGATTCTAGGCCATTCAGTCTTAGCTCTGTTGTTCCTATGATGCCAAACGATAGGCAGCACAATTGCTAAAGTAAACTAATTAGTTTGTCTTGGGTAAGACATGGCCAGATTTTCAACCGACAAACTGCTGGTTCCAAGTTAGACAATCAACATCCTGGGGAGGCGTGCTTTTATCATCATGAAAGAATTTTAACTCACCACATTCTCATGAATGAGTGATATTAACTTTGGCTACTTTACTATGCATCATAATCATATCAAAGAGCATGACTGTAGACCCCTTTTCCCAAATCAAGCTGTGAATCCTTTTCAGACATCTAAGTACATATATTGCATTTATGGATTTCAGCCACTTTTTCAAAACAACATAGCACATAACATAGATAAAAAAAAAAGGCATTGAAAAAGTTGATTATATCAAAAGGTCATGGGAAAATCCTCACCTTCATTAATGAAATAATTCCATTACTTTCGATTTCATCCTGTCTGCGCTTCCGTAAAATCTTAGCATAGATTTCTGGGTTTTTATCCAACAGAAGGCACAGCTCCTAGAAAAAGCAAATCATATACAGAGAAACATGTCAAAACCAAGAAGAGCTAAACCGAACAATAACCTAAACCGAAAATGATGAACAAATTATTTGTTTGGCTGCTTCATAAATCTGTATTAAGAAACCATGTATATCTAAATAAAAAATAAATAACTCAGGTTCCTTTCAACTTTGGTCTAAACGTGCTTCACTGCAGTTTAAATAAAGACACAAAAGAGACAAAATATCTAAAAATCTTCCACATTCTAACAGAGGACCATTTCATTGCAACATATATATATATATATATATATATATATATATATATATATATAACTGGGCCACGCTGTCTCA
>JAUEKY010098933.1:0-10527 GCA_031833965.1 Scyllaea pelagica
TGTTGTGTGCCATATTATATAATGTCAGACAAAGACAACTCTGTTGACCACCACCTCCATGTTATACTTTAGACAAGGACAACCATGTTGTGTGCCATATTATATAATGTCAGACAAAGACAACTCTGTTGACCACCATCTCCATGTTATACTTTAGACAAGGACAACCGTGTTGTGTGCCATATTATATAATGTCAGACAAAGACAACTCTGTTGACCACCATCTCCATGTTATATTTTAGACAAGGACAACCATGTTGTGTGCCATATTATATAATGTCAGACAAAGACAACTCTGTTGACCACCACCTCCATGTTATACTTTAGACAAGAACAACCATGTCATGTTGTGTGCCATATTATATAATGTCAGACAAAGACAACTCTGTTGACCACCACCTCAATGTTTCATTTCAGACAGAGGCAGCCCTGTTAACAAGGAAGTAGATACTCATTTACATTGAGTGGTGCAGGGGGGAAATGAGAGTAAAGTGTCTGTTCCAAGGACACAACTTTAAGCCACAGCCAATACAAACTTGTAACCTTACTGTTACAAGTCCAGGACCATAAAGTCACTAAACTGGATTCACATCATGTCAAATCCTTTAACCTTCTTCATTGGTGACACAAAAAGTAGCCTTTGGCTTTGACAGCTGAAGTCTTTATCAGGTATCATTTCGTAAGTATACATCAATTACTGAACACCAAAGTCTATAGGTAAATCTTAGCATAAATTAATCAAAATGGAGAAAATGGTATGTTATAGGTGTAAGTGTAAGATAAGATATAGGTCAAAAGATATAAAAACTGTTTTAAAAGTCATCACTGTAATTAATTGCTTTATTAATATTACATCAACATTTGTAGAACAGCAGACGTGTTATCATAATTGTTTCAATATTCCTCCAACATTTGTAAAACAACAATCATACGCCAGTTTCTAAAATCAAATACATTGTGAGTTATATATTTACAGTAAATAAAGGAGGAATATGAAAGTTTTCATAATGGAGATCTCCACAACAAAATGAAGTCTTCTACATTGAGCACCAATTATCTTGCATTTATATGTGAACTGAAGCATTCTCCAGATTTTCAAATCCAAATATTCTGTATCACAAATATCTAAATATAAAATATACAGCGTACTAATATTTTACTAAATCTTTCCTTGTGCAAAGAATGGCACCACAAGACTTCTTGGCAGTACAGGAAGGAACTCTATAGCGATCACATCTCTGACAGTGAGAATAAATATCTTCTTTCATCTGACAGTGAAAGCGGCAAATGGCAAAGAAATGGTACTTACTCTACGGGGAACTAAAAGGAGGACAGTTAGCGTGTTCCTGTTTATTGGTGGTTTTAGGGTGCTACCAAAACGTTTAGATAACATAATATTATGTGACTGACAACAGTCAGAAAGCATCCCATACAGCTTCCATAAAGGCTAGAATAGATCAAATACTTTTAAAGTGAAGTGTGACTGTAAAATTAGTGATGACTTTCAAACAAAATAGTTAGGGAAGACAGCATTCCCCAGCAATTCCAAGAAAAGAGCAAGCTTGTACGGGCTAGACCTGCACAAAACGCAAACAAAAGTAGGAGGAGAATTTAGATCACTGGGAACTTTCTCTCACCTAATCAAGTCTTAGATTATTAGAATTCTATAGAATTGGCACATGTTTACATTCCGTAAAATAATCTGTTTCTTTTAAGAATTAATGACAGTTGGCTGCAAGACATTCACAAATATGCAACAGCAATCAACTTCTTGTCGTAGTAGAATATTTCATATAGCGCAATATCCACTAAATGTGCTCAAAGCGCTTTACAAGGGGTCCCAAGTCAACAGCAACAGAAAACATATAGGACAAGATATGCTGCCTACTAAATACTAGTTCACTTTTTCCGGACGAAGACAACTCAGTTAACAGCCAGGTACTTATTTACACCTGAGTGGAGTGAGATTATGTGAGTAAAGAGCCTTCTCCAAGGACTCAACTTTGCGTCATCAGGGTCAGAGACATGAATCAAACCCGCGACCTCACGATCACAAACCCAAGAGTCTACCACTAGACCACAAAGCGTCTCTCATTTTAACAGGATCCCTCTGTGGATGTAGATATTGCTCTTACTCCACTTATAAGACCAAGAAGCTTTACTTCTTATTGATGAACCTTTTTAACATTTTAGAAGTAACATTCCGAGAGCTGATATGACTGTGGAGTAACTCTGCAAACCATAATTATGTACAGATTGCCACGTGAACTAATGATGTCCATTTACAATGTTCTGACATTAAATTCAATAAATCCTTTATCACATTTTCATGATTTTGTAAGAGATGAAATAACCAGGCCAATTATTTTACTGACAACATGAAGCCTAATAAATAGACACCAAACAAGGATCCAAAAGATCATGAATGTACTGTGGTAAAGAAATAAGCAAAAATCTTTTCAAAATACCCCATTTGCAGGGTAGCCATACATAAACCCTTATCAAGCAATTAAAAACCCTAATTGACCCTTTATCAATGATACATGCTGCTGATGAACTGATTAAAAAAAAATTCCTCACTAGTGGACAAAGACTCAAGACATCTCCGGACACATAAACATACCAGGCCACAAACAACCAGACACACTTGCAAAACATGATGCATCTCTACAAAGTTCAACCTACCAGTATCATAACACACAATAAAACAGATCAACACTAACTTCAAAAGAGAGGACTGGATGAATCCGTGAGGAACAAAGGAACTACTGGTAAAACCATGTTCAACAAATTGATGACATTACCATCAACACCTTGCTAAGATATTTGAATAATGCACTCACCCCTCACCTTTCAACCACCACCTCAACACAATAACTCCATTATGCGCACTTACTGTGCCAGTCCTCTAAAAAACTATCCCTTTACATCATTTTGAATGCCCCCTACTGAGAGATTTACAACAAAACCTTCTGACCAATCCTGATCTACAAAGCAGCCTCTATAGTAGAAGGGAGCAGCTATCATAAATCTGCAAGTTTCTCAATCACACCATTGCATCAGGCTCAAAGACAAAATTTCAAAAGGCAACTGAATCAGAGAAGTAAAGTAAGCAATGCTCTACTTTTCAACATCTTTTTTTATCTTTATTACTATGAGAGATTACTATCATTCCTTTGTCTCCAGTAGCAAATATAAATCTCATATCTGAGTTTCTATTTGTTACAGAAACAGTGACCTAAGCTGGGAGACTTAACAACAAACAAGGTTCCTTCTCTCAGAGGAATAAATTCCATTATTTTTCCAAGACTTTCCTATGGAAAATTCAAATTTTCCAAGACATAATATCAGCAATCTTAAGGATTGCGATGAACTATATCATCATTATTGAATGGCAAGAAACAATAATTGGTTAAAGACTTTGGATTGATGCCTCCCACACAGGCCTCTTTGCATTCCATGTGAGAGGAGGCAGAAGAGGAAACTTGGCAAAGAATACTGTTCAGCTATAAGGTGTTTTCACATTGGTGAGTAAAAGCATAAACAGATTTTTTCCAAGACTTTTCAAAGAGACCATGAAATTTGAAAATTCCTAGTTTTTTCCAAGTCTTATTTTTTCAAAACCAAATTCCAAGACTTTTCCAGTTTTCCAAGAGGCATACGAGCCCTGAGAAAAAGATCGACTCAATCCAGAATACTGTCCAGCCAGTCCTCCAATTCATCAGCTTCTTTCTTATCATCTGCAAGGTCAAAAACAAACAAAGACATTCATATTAAGCAGAGTGGACAAAAAGTACATCTAAACTAGAAACCAGCTACTATAAGACTAAATCAAATCTATATTCTTTCTATCTTCAACATATTTTAATTCAACAACCTTAAGTGGGAACATTATTCAACTTTAAAATAGAGTTTAAGTTAAAGATGCATGAGGCAGAACATAAAAAATAATATGTCACCTGAAAAACAAAAGGGAGGACAGTCATTCAAACTTATCTATATCAATTCAATGATAGTAATAGTCAGAAATGATGATGTGATTTTTGCTAATAGATTAATAGATAAAAAAATTTTGATTTATCTACTTCTTTCTCTCTTAATTGGGTTCCACAGTCATCAAATACCATTCTTCAACGCACCTGAATAATATTCTTATCTGTGCCAACAACACCAGCTGCCTTTGCCCTACTCACCTTGTTTTGGTGTGCAAGAAGCTCCTGTGCTTGATAAGGTCTTTGAGTTGTTATCACTGTCTTGCGGTGCCACATCCATGTCAAGTAAATCATCCAATTCATCATCCTGCAGGCTGAGAGGGGTCTTGGTTGCCGATGACTTGTCAAAAACTTTTGAAAACATTTGGTTTTCTTTGTTCTTACAACTGCTGTCAGGTTCTCTGTCCGCTGGCGAGATGTCTTGGCATGCTGCTTGTTTTCTCACTGCCTCATTTCTCATAACTTTTGGGCTTTGCTTTTCCGATTTTTCTTCTTTCAAACGATTGCGGTGCTGTGAAGACAATGTGGAACTATCTTCATTACTTGGACAACTCAACCTCTCTGACATGTTAGGATTGTCTTGTAAGCTTTGCTCCTTGTCTTTTAGTGGATGTCTATCTTTAATGGAGGCTAGATATGTGGAACGTTTTTCAGAGACCAACTTCAATTGGGACTCCAACTGATCTGTCTGAAAATGGAAAAGGTGCAAAACATATTCACCACAATTCTGTAATGAAACTTGACCAAGAATAAAAAAGGACAACCACTATGAAAAATGGAAAGAAAAAAATGAACACCAATACTAAAAAACAATTACTAAGACTGACATGATTTGCTCTATTCTGTGTGGCACTAGAATTTTGAAAGCTTGAACTATGCAACCTTACTGTTGCATTCTTCCACACAGGGGAAATTACCTGTAATAAAGTTGACATTATTCCTGGTTTAATCAAGATAGATCAGCTCCTTGTCCATATCAGTATTGTTACTTGCACTGCTTTTAACTTAGGTCAAACTCTAAACATAAATTAGGAGCAGTTTTCATCTACTGCAAAATATATTTGTTTAGAGTAACATCTTATCATGTCTTTGAGCACAGTTATCTAAAAAAAATTTCCTAAAAAACTAATGCAAGAAGACAACAAAACATTAGCTGAAAGCTGTATTCAAATTCATTGACCACTTGATAATATGAATTAGCAAAATGATTGAAGGTAAAGAATGGAGAAAACTAAAGTATTTCATCAATAAAAGTACAAGGAAAAAAAAACAAAACAGTCAACAACTCATATAATATACAGATTCAACTTACAGGAAATAAATTCTGCTCAATACCAAGGAGCTTGTAGATGGGAATACAAGACATTGATGAGCCAATGTCAGCCAAATTGAGAGCCAGAAAATCCTTTGCCACCATGCCAGCCTCTTGCTCATCTCCTCCACCACATCTAACATCTTCTTCCCATTCCAGCTCTTCTTGGAATCGAAAGTGTGACATTGTCTCACCTTTGGTAAGAAAAGAATTAGAGTTTCAAGAAAGTAATAGTATGAAAGTTAGATATATAAAAAAAATAAGCATAGTTAGGTGTATGATTCTTACCAATGATTCTGATAATTCAATGAACCTGGAAATAACACAACCATAAAGGAAATGTGCATCAAAATCTGAGGGAGAAGATTGCACGATGTTTAGGATAAATAATACCAGAGGATGAGAAATAGAAATATCCTAGAAAAAAGACTTTAAAAGGACCTAAGGAAACCGGACATTACCTGAAATGAGGCTATAGACTTGGTATCACAATAAAAAGATGTCTGGTAAAATAAAGTAGCAGCCTTACATGTAACAATGCACATAACAAAACAGTCTCAGGTATGTAAAGATCACATTAGTGCTTTGAAGGAAAAACTTATAAAAATATTTTTTCCCAATAATTACTGGAAATGATAAAGGGAAATAACTGTAAAAATTATTACCAAACCAAGCAAAAGACAAAAAGACATGATATGAGCTAGTGCTTCAATTTCTTCAAATCTGAATAATGCAAATTTGGCTGGCAGACTTTCAGACTAGAACACTATTTGGTGACAACAGAGACCAACCTATCAATAGAACAGGGTAGCAGAGAAAAAAAAATAGAAAATTTAGTAGGCAAGCTGTTGCAATTTTGAATGCAATCATCAAGCTGCTTTGATTAATACCACAGCAAATGAAATTGTCAGTAGATAGCTTGAAAAACAAGACAAACCTCCCATATTCAGCAGTTTATTATAATCTTCTCCTCTTGATTCCACTCGGCTAGCCTGGTCTGGTTCAAGTTCATATTTTCTCCAATTGCTGACAATTTCCCGCCTCCTGTAGTGCTTCTTGGCCACAAACTGAAACAATATTGATAATACAAGTAGATAGTTTCAACGAAGGCTGTCGATTCTTATTAATGCAGTCTTTAAGTTTTCTTAACCTTTTCCTCACTGAATACAATTGCTAAGGTATCCCCAGTTTAACAGAAAACATTTTCATTTTCCCCAACCTGATTTCTAAGAGTATTTCTTTTTGTTTTGTTTTGTTATCAGTTTACATTTATACTGCATAATGGCAGTGTAGGGACCCAACATAATGTTTGACACCAGAACGTGTCAAAAGATACTGACAAACCCAATCTGATATCAAACAAAAGTCAGCAAAACTCTGAGCCAAGAGATAAAGACAAGCAGGTGGCTAGCCCACTGCACTCACTCTTGAATGACTCAAAGAAAATACACACATTGAGGTCAAACAACTTTTAATGTAGCCTATCTTGAAAAGGCCACAACTTCTTCAAAGATAAAAATCTGTCAAAATGAATTATTTTCAATTATAAATGACATTCCAAATACGACTAACATTACTATTTCATTATGTTTGTTTTGGGCACAATCAAAAGATTTTGTATCATGGATGAAATATGATCTTTATTGCGTTGAATTAATGCTTTGAATTTTTGGATGTTCAATGAAATTTTTACGCCTGTAATTGAAATTCAATTCAGTAGCGTAGTTCCGCGACCGTAAAAATGTAATTCAACAACCGCAGTGATTCAGCTGTAAAGGAAAATTTTTGGCAAAAAAGTTCTTCAAAACAGGTTACAAATAATCATCAGCATTTCATCTCAACAGAAAATATGACTGGGTGCATTCATAGCCAGTTAGATCAATTGAATCTAGATGCATGAATAAAGCTAAAACTTATTGGCTTTACTGTGAGGTAATTCCGCAACCACGACTTTTGAGAGGCTTTGTGAAAAAACTATTGAAGGGATCAAATTCAAACCTTCTACTTATCATTGGAGGCAAAATACTTGATATATAAGCCAAAATATTTTACCCTGTGACACTCTTTTCTCTAAAAATATGGCATTAATAACTCTGAAGTTGTACTGAAATGTAATTCCACAACATGAAATTGCCCTTAAGTAGATTGTACAGCTCTAACACATCCTGATTCAACTCATTTCTACAACATCGGTATCATGATCAATACACACACACAAGCAGGCACAAATGCCTTCTCTCTAGGCGTGAGGGACTGCCATGGGGCTATTAATGGTACTTCTCCATTTACCGTGGATGTAGATTTTAACATTGTATCCCCTAAAAGAACTGGAGATGAAAACACTCTGATAAAGAAAACCAATACCTCATCATCGCTTTCACTTGAAGAAGTAGTCAAAACACTGGTTGCCTCTGAGGCAGGTCTGCCTTTGCTAGCTGCAGTCTGGAGGCCTACCCCTTCCCCATGAGTTTTTTTCTTTTCATCTTTCTGTTTACTCCTCTTATCTTTTTCATTTTCTGGTGCTTTGTTACTGATACCATGCTTTTTCTTATAAGCAGCATTCTTTTTCTTCTTGTGTTCATCTGGTCTCATTTTAGTAAGCTAGATTTCACGAAACTTGAGAGCGAGGAGACGTCTTTAATATATTGATTTAGACTTAGTCTAAACTCATCAAAACCCCTACCCACTGCACATAACAGTCACTGTTGATAACGTTGAAAGTTGAAAGTTGAATGAACTAAAAGTAGATGAGAGTTACGTTTACTGGAATAACAGGGGAGGTGACTCTGGAAATTTTATAGTTTGACTAAATTATAGATTCACCTTTGTTTCTACGTCGATCGATCACCATTCAACTAAGAGGCTGACGGCAAATTTCATCAGACCATCGAATGACAAACTCTTACAACAGGTAAATGATCTAACTCTGATTTCGGGCATAAAGAGCGGAATCATTGATCTCCTCTAATCACTTATGATGCATCTGTTGAAAATTGGACTGGGATTCGTTACGTGTGGGTGTGTCACCGAAGTCTACTTTTGTTTTTGGTTTTACTTTTCCCCTGGAATGGAGGCAAAGAAAAATAAGAAAATTACCCTCGCTTTTTAATCTCTAGCGTTGAAACAGGAACAGAGCAGATAAATGGAACATATGAAATAGTTTTGTAGTAGGGAGACACTATTTGAAGCACCCTTTCTGATTTATACAACCATTCATCACTACAGTCCTACTGATCATTTAATTTCTATTAAAAGTCTGATAATCTCTATTTGTGCTTATGTGCTTGTCATGAGAGTTAAATGTGGCATTGAATCTTATTGAAAATATGGACACTTGCTGGTAAATAAATTTTCCATGATTGATATCTGGATATGGAAAATCTGTTCATGATACATTGTCACTAAGGATAACAAATTTTGGTTATTGAAAACAGGTTCCAAAGAATGACAGCCGTTACAATGATAACCTTGAGTACATGTTGCCCCAAGCTTGACAAAGAAATAAATCTTAAAATTACTATCATTGTCTGTTCATTTTGTAACTTTTTTGTTAATGACAAAGTTTTTGTTTTGTTTTGTTATCAGGTTCCCTTTAGTACCTACCGCCCAATGGGCAGTGTAGGGACCCGACATGATGTTTGACATCAGAATGGGTCAAAAAATACAAACCCAACCTGATATCAAACAAAAATCAGGAAAACTCCAAACCAAGAGATTAAGACAAGCTGGTGGCTAGTCCACTGTGCCCACTCTTGAATGACTGAAAGAATAAACACATTGACGTGTACATCTAGGGAGGTCAAACAACATTTTAATGTAGCCTGAGTTTTGACTAGCAGCCTTATCTACTAAGACATGCTGCTAAGCTACTACAGGCAGTAATGACAGAGTGGCAATGATAAATTGTGTTTTGTTGGCTGCTTTTAATTTCAAAGTAAAAAACTATAAAATACAAATAATGTCATGATGGTTTCGTGATCCTTATTATTGCAATTTTTCTTGTAAAAGTAGATGCAGTGTTTTTGTGTAAATGTAATTGTTTGTTATAGTTTTTAAGCTTTCTGGGTTGAAGGGGTAATGTCGTAAAGATTTTGTTGTTTTTTTTCCCAGATCTGTATTATGAGCTTTAGCCTCCATTGAAAATGACAGACAGAAGCTCATTACAAGATGAGGATTTCATATTAGAAGATGATTATGAGAATGATCTTCCATCTTCGGGGGAAAGTCATACTAGATTGCGACCGTCTGCAACCACAGATACTTTGGATTCAGTAGTTTTAGAGACAAGTCCAGATGAAAATCCTGGAAAGGTAAAAGGGTTTTGAGCCATGTTAGTGCATTTGCAATTTTAGATGTAATACAGTACTTGCCAGACTCTTGCATGTCGGGTTCCTGCACATTTCATATTAGTACACATTTCAGTCCGGTTACCAAATTTTTCCTATTGAATAATTCCCCAAAACTGCATGCCAGTTATGCATTACTGGTTGCTATTTCTTGTCCAATTCAAAATCTCAAGCACAAAGAACTCTTCACGTACACACATCATAACCTCAAGTGCACCATCAAATTTATATTGGTTATGTCAACAGCAGCAGTGATGCGACATTACGCTGATTTCAACTAGTGGCGAGGTCACTGTGCCATGCCAAGTCTGCATGCTTACATTACACTACATCCACTTTTGTTTCCTTTGCATGGTGGGGTGGGGCTAGGGGTGACGTGGATGATTTATAATTAGTTGTCTAACAATACTGGATTCCTGTAACATCGTATTCCTGCACGCTTTTTTGTCACTCCCGTGAGCGTGCAGAAATCCAGTGAGTACTGTACAGTAGTACATGTTTATAGCAGGGTTTTCATTTTAGACAAAAAAAAAACCCACTATAAGTAAGCCTTTGCTTTTTAAATGCAGACGGGAATTAGGTAAAAAACTATAAAGAATAGCAGTACAGGGAAACATATTGAAACAGAAAATCGTTTAACCGAGAAAAACCCAAACCATTTCATCATTTCATTATCAAGTACCCTTTTACCATTACAGTGTAGGGCGGACTCTGATTGAGACGGAATTTCTCTGGATCATTCCATTAAGCCAAGCAGGTGATCAGCCCACTGTGACTTTTGGTGGTAGTGGTAGGATTTGAATTTTGCCCGGGCAGCGGCCTTGCGGCCTACTCTTTTCGATTTCCAACTGCCAAGGGTTCTTTAACGTGCGCAACG
>JAUEKY010099044.1:0-10526 GCA_031833965.1 Scyllaea pelagica
TGAGTTGAGTACTATATAATATATATATATATATATATATATATATATATATATATATATATATATATATATATCATCTTAAAAGCAAAGAAGCAGCCGGTCAGAGATATCCTTACCTTTATAGACAACAAAGCTTTGAAAAGACAATTACGGCAACAAACATGGGTGTCGTCTGACTCATATTCCCTATTTCTGCACCTATCCAGGATTTACCACCCTATTTTCATGAATCAACATAGATAAAGAAAAGATCTAAAACTGTCCCTGTATTGGGTGTATCCAGCACAGCACTGAGCTCGCACCAGAACCTGCCTTGCAACAAGTACCATCAGTTATCAGAAAGCATCACAAAGCATTTGTATCACTGCATTTGAAATATCTTAGACACAGCTGCTCTACGCTACACTCCTTAGACGATTGCAGTTATTTCTTTTTAATGTCTTAAATTTGCCTTAAAGCCAAAGATATCAATTGAGATGAACAACCTTGGTAAGACACTATGTGTTGTCATGCTTCTTGTCATTTTTGATTAATCGATTGGCAAAATTCCTAGTTCAATTCGCTATATAGAGAGAAATACAGTCCTGCTAGAATTTGGGAGATCTTATAAAGATTTTCAAAGACAGAAAAAAAACCATTTCTAGGATCTTGTCATAGTTCAGCAGTAAGATTTTCAAGGTAACCTGATGTCAAGAAGAGTTATTCATTTGCAAATATTCATAATTCAGTCTTGGTATATGTATACAATGTTAAAAAAGAAAAACAATAAGCACTAAATTTCTAGTTTCATGTTTCTATGGATTCATTACTGCAATTAAGAGATTTCCATCCTGATCACACTAATTGATAACTGCTTGGTTTTGGTCGAGATACCAACAAAAACAATTAAAGCATTCTTAACTTTCTAAGTATCGAGTGAAACAGCAAGAAACTTTGAAAACCCTGTCATTTTTGCTCTTTGGGAACATGTAAGTTACTATCAGATAAGTTGAAAATGTAAGTCCAGCTCTACCAAAATGAAGCTGTACAGTAAAAGTAAAATTTGAAAACCCCATATTCATTTCAAACAAATATGTTGGTGACAGTAGCGGTTTTTAGAAAAATAAAGGGCTGTCAATAGAAAGGCCTTTACATACAGAAAAAAAGTTTTAGAAATTATAACAGTTGTTACTACTATAATCCAAATTAAGACTGTAGTAGAAATAGCGTTGAAATATCAACTCCAGTGGCTGCTCTTTGCAATGGGGTAATCATAATAATAGAAAAAAGACCTTGGGCAAGACAAAATAAAAAGCAATTATCAAAATGAAGGGAAATATTATGCGAACCAAACTTGCTACTATACAAGGTGTGAACTGCAATGAGAGGATCATGAGAAAAAAAAAGAGGATGGTGTGAAGGAGAGAAAAGGAAAGCCATGAAAAAAATCCAAACTTGTGTTAAGTCTCAGTTTTAAGTCCTGCACCAAAGCTTATCATTTCATAGGCATGATAATCAACCAAGTGCATTCTTCTATTTTGTCTCACAATTCACGTATAAAAGAAATGAAAAAAAAAAGCTACACACTAGGACAATTGTGACTATTGCAGCTCTCCAAGTCTTCTGCGCTTCCGTAACAATCAGCGCCGCCATGCAATGGCTGCCTGCAGCTGCGCGTGCGTCGCCGTTGTCCCCCACCACAGGTCAGGCTGCACTCGCTCCATGCCTGCCAAGACATCCAATCGCCATCAACTAAGACAAAAAGTCAAAAATTAAGCAGTGAGCAGGAAAAAGACAACATTCTGGTGCAAAAAATGATTCAGGTAAAAATTGTTCCTCAGTTAAACATCAATGAGGTAAAATTATGTGTGCTTTCGAGAAACGTTTAATATCTAAATGTTTAATATTTTTCTTTTTTTTGCAAATGTAAGGCTAGTGCATCGCCTTTATATTTCAAATGGGATTTAGCACTTAAATAAGTACTCAAAATCTAAACCAAGCTGTTTCCTTAATCTTCATTTTAAGCATTTGAGTGAAATTAATTTTAATGCTTAAGATGAGTACACACTTCAGTCTTACCAGGAACAATACAAATATCTAATCATAATCAATGCAAGGTGGCATCTTGTTGCATGTACAATTATGAGAAGGTAAGTAAGATGTTAATCATTTTGTTGATGGAGAAAGCAGTGTGAAAGCATTTTGATATAAAGTTTGTGACAAGCTACATAGAAGCACAAATTAAAAGCAGTTACATCATATCAAATGCTGTGGTTTCTTGGCAGTAAAAGTATTCATTCATAGACATATTTACATCTAGAATATATGTCATCTCTACTGTCAATGGAGTGACTCTCTTATTGACAACAAGAAACCAAGACAAGAAACTCATAAGGTCAAAATTTAATTACTGTTCAATAACACTGCGAGAAACAAAGTGAGAGAACACACCGAGCTTAACACCTTGTCTTTGCTGATTCATATTGTTATATCTTAGTCATCTTGAGACCTCATTCCACTAAAATCTTGAGAGCAACATTTTGTAATCAAAAGACAGAGGGAAACTTTTCTTTCTTTCCAAAGAATATTCTGAGAGAAGAGTATAAAAGTGAGAGGATTTATATTGATTTATATAGACGTTTTAAGAATCTTTGAAGTTTTTTCATCAAACCATAATTTCTTGGTATTTCTTTTTATTCTCATGGATTGCTTTGAAGCAAAAGTTTGTGAAAAGTAAATATTGTTAGAATGATTTTGAAATGAGTCCTGTCAAAAGGAATTAGACCTGCCTACAAACTTTGAGGCTGATTATCTTAATAAGGCACTTGAATTTCTCATACTTTGCCCCATATGAATCTTAAAATCTTACATAGTATGAGTGTTAGACTCTTGTCCATCAAATTTCATCTAAACAATCTTTAAAGACACCTGAAAGCATGTAAGCTGATTTATTTTTTTCAAAATTGATTCAGTTTGACTCAATGTTTTTGTTTTGTTATCAGATCCCTTAGTACCGTTCAATAGCAGTGTAGGGACCCGACATTTCTAACCAACTTTTAAATGGCATTACTTACTAATATGTTTTTAAATACATCATGATACATCAATTGAAAACTTGATTTATCAACTACATTTTCAGCAAATTAGTATTTGCAGATGGCAATAACGCAATACAAAGTAAACAACCAACATGACAGAGAAATCATAACAATAAAAATGATATTACAGAGTCATTTGGCCATTGTTTTTTTACTTCAGGGAATTCATCAATCTTATCATCTTTGGTGTGAAGTTTTTAATCATCCTCGCACTGATTTCCTCCCAAAAGTAACAAGACAATTAAAATTTATTACAATTATAGGACTTGGATCTGGCTCTGCAAGATTTTGAATAGAACACAGCTCACAGGTGGTTCATACAGCTCATATCTGGACATACTTCAGGCCAGCTGAGGACCTCAGTAATGTTATCCTGGAGGTACTTACTCACAAGGTAGGATAAGGTGACTAGGGAGTTATTTGGTTGACTACATGTTGTTGATATGTTTTCTCCCCTCAAAGCAAGTGTAGATTTACTCTTTCCAAAGTGCCATTATTGTAAGTCTGTTCAGTGTTTTACATTACTTAATTTTCACTTTTAAGAAAATAGTATGCTATTTTATTCTTCCACTATGACTGCAATGAATATGAATTTATGTTATCAAAGAGAGGGGAATAGGCATTCATTGCATGCGCAATACTTATAAGATAAGACACAAATATTTCTCATGAAACAATTTGAAGTTACTTTTGCTTCTGACTGTATTTTAACAATCATAAAACAAATTGCTTTAAATTAATTTTCATTCTATTTTCATTTTAAATTACTAGAGCAATGTGGGTCTGGCAATATTGCATCTCAATTTAGCTAACGGGATACTGATTCATAGTGATTTTATAAGACTTGCAACTATTTTTATCTCAATTCTCCATTTTATCCAGCTGATTTAAATGCCTGTTCACAGTAGATATCAGATAATCTTATCAACAAAAGGTATCAAGGTATCAGGTCAAGCAATAGCCTTGCAACATCAATCGTCTCTTTATTTGTATACATAGCATCCATTAAAGTATTCATTCTGTTCTCAGACACAAATCTTATAATCCCACCATCATTATGCTTGGTTACTGATTATACTTAACAGAATAGGAATTATACTCCTTCAGGCAATACAGTGTGGAATCTCCAAATTCAATTATTAAAGATATTGACATCTTTATGAATAACACTTCACTTATCTTTGTACAACTTCCCCTTCATCCCTTTTTTCCTAAAATATCAAACTTTTTTTCATATAAACAAACAACATTGTATATAAAAAAAGTGAAAGTAATGTAACATGCAAGACTTTCTCCCCTCATCTCAGGAGCTTACCAAGATCATTTGTTTTGTTAATTTGTTTTGACCATTGAAACTAAGAACAACAAAAAAAACCCACAAAATTTACAGGTCAAGGTACCATTTGTGAAGTTCATTAAGATTTTCATTGATGACATTTGCATTTACAACAAATTTCTCAGGATCTAATTTAAATTGGAAGATCTGCAATTTTTATAGAATGATATTAGAGTAAATTTTAAAAAGCTCAATTCGCTAGAGTTGCATGAAAAAAAGAATGAACAACAACCCTCACCTTTTTATATACCCTGTACAGTCTGAAGCATAAAATTGCTTTTAAGGATGAAATAGCCTAAAACCTCTGCATATCGATATCCTCTTTAGAATATCAAGAGTATTCAGAATTCAAAACCAAACTTTTCACGACTACCCACCATCATTTTCCGTTACCTGCCCTATTTACATCTTTTGAATTTGCTCTTTATCTTTCTATGCAAATAAGCTACAGATAAAACCAATGTCCCTCCTTCAAGCAATTTTCAACCTTAATATCCACAATAGCTCTCCTGCAATTATTGCCTTTCCTTTCCATTCTACCCCACTACTTAAACAGCCTGGGTATCTTAAGAATACTTGATGAATAAAAAAAAATGACTGTTTTGTGTAATAAGCAACGCAAAGCAGTGAGGAAGCAAAGCATTACCAGGGCAGTGGTGTGTGTTGCAGTCTTCCTCTTCAATAGATGTCCCATTGCATGGCTGTCCGTTGTGCAGTGGCGCTACACATGTACGGTTTCTTGTTCGAGTTCCATTCCCACATGATAAAGAGCACTTGGACCAGTCAGACCATGTAAGCCACATTCCATCGACTGGCAAGTCATTGCAGAGAAGGGACAATAGGATTGAGGAAGAACAAGGATGGTACATGTCCTTGAGAAGAACACGCCTTATCATTTTCTATTTCTATTCACATGCAATGAAAAATCTCAAAACTTTGTTCTGGACTCATTGCCAAATCTCCAGGAAATCATTAACATTATATACCATGTGTGTATCTGGAAAGATAGTTCACTGAGGAACCATTAGTCATCTGTATGTCACAAGTTTGAAAATTGAATTAAGTAATGAATGAGCTACAGAAGGATTTTGCATTGAAAAGTCGTATTCTCTTTCTATTCTGCAGATTCTGCAAAAAACAATCTCTATTATAGGAAATTGATGTTATCAATCTTATTCAGTCTTTCTTTCACAACAAATATGATGGTATTTCATATATGTATATATATATATATATGTATATATATATATATATATATATACATATATATCTATACATACATATCTATTTTTCTAATTGAAATTTCACCAGTCTATCTCATAATTTGACAGTTGCATTCATTTTTTGGAACCCCTTAAATAGAAATAGACATTTTCATAATGATTTCAATCTTCTGATTTGGCAATGAGTCATAATTTGACCTAAACTTTAAGTCTCCATTTTAATTGTAGAAAATGCAAACGTCCCTTGGTTGCTCAAAGCTAAAGTATTATTTTTTTTCCGAGCCAAATTCTTCAGAGGCCACATAGTAAACTAATCAAGAAGCATAATTATCCCAAAAAATCCTAATACCGCATGGATAATTAAGTCTCTGTCTTGCTTCCTCATTAATTCATCGAAAATGATCTATGCTCTGAGTCTCCAAGAAATGAAAAATTCTTGTAACATTGTATAGATTTTCCACTCTTTGCAGCAATAAAAATGAAACTCAACACCTATGGTTAATTCCCAATATGCTGTCTTGATCCTTTTTTTGACCCTAGATAACTCATAACTCATTCTTTAAAAGTTTCAAGATTTACAACACATTAAACTTTCTGAGAAACACAGCAAACTTTTACAACATACTTCAAACACATCAGACCACTCTTCTGACTGGGGGTTAAAAAGTGTAGGAGGAATAGAGGAAGAGAAGGGAATCATTGACTCACTAGGGCAGGCCAATTCATTGCATGACTGGTCTTCAGTGGCATTTCCAGTGCAATTCCGACCATTATAGAATGGACCCAGGCAGGTCCTGTTCCGTTCCTGAGTGCCAGTTCCACAGGACTTGGTGCAAGGTGACCATAGAGACCACGTCTGCCACACACCATCAACTACAGCACCATCAGCAGGCAGCAAGAAGCAGGTTACATGATATATATGTGGTATAACGGTTACAGGGTAATAGGTAAAACACCAGCAAACGCCATTCTGATAAGATGGTATACTTACGGGAACGTGTTATTGTAGAGTACATTGTGACAAAGGTTATATGTGTTTATGAATGAGTATGGTAGGAACACAAACAAGTAATGGAGTATAGGATATAATAGCAAACAGGTTATAGATTATAATCACAAGGACAATGATCATATTTCCTGATTATAGAACCATGATATTATGGGCTAAGTAACAAGGAGTACAAAGTGGAGATTATGTCAATATAAATATCACCTTTCATTGCCATTGATGACACCATTATGTAAAAAAATGAAAATGTTAATTTCTTTTGCTTTACAAAGGAAGAAAAAGAAAGCTTTTGAAGAGTTAAAAAATGAAAAATTTCTCACAAAGAATTTTAATACCAACTTAATCTCACAAAAGAAATGGAAGGAGAAGTTTAAAATGAGAGTAATCAATGATAATTATCTAGCAACAATTTCTATGTCGATGATCTTAGTGACTAATTTGAGGAACTGAACTTTTTGGCCTAAAACTATTGGTGGCAGCTACAAACAGCCATAATATCAACTATGAAGTAATCATATCAATTAGCTCGTAGCTGTCATTGTTGTAAATGTCAATAAAGAATTTGTAAACATATTTGATATTAACATTAATGGCAAAAAGATGCAGGAAAAGTCAGCTGTGTTGTTTGTTTTGATTTCCATACTAGGTTAATATGTTTGATTGTGATTCTAGATGCTATCATACAAGATAAATGCGTCATGCAATGCTTAAGCTGCACTCATTTTGAGATACTTTTTTGCAATCTGTTCAAGTGTTATAATATGATATATGTAACATTTGTATTGGCATGCATATATTACTAGAATTCTATCCATCATGTATAGGTTCTACATGCTTTGGCCTGTGTGTCTACCAAAACAATGTTTGTAGTATCTGATGACAATGGTTCTCATTATCAACAAGTTTTCTTTTTTTTTCTAACTGTTATGAATACAGAAACTACCACTATCTATTTTGGAAGCTTAAGATAGAGTTTGTTAATTGCACTTTATAAAGAGAGGAGGAAACCTTGTTGGAGGAGAGGGTAACTGTATCATTGCAGATAGAATGAAGACTACAGCTTCTGATGCTACCAGAATCATATTTAGCAACATGATCAGCTGGCTTTTGCCTTGAAAAGAAGTGTCAAAAACCATCATTATCATGACTAAACAATGGCATCTTTGACTTTAAAATCCAGTCAAGCTTAATCAATTTGTGTATTCCTTTTTTAACTATTCCGGATTTGGATGTAATTATGCTTAAACGATGATGTTGATGGGTCTTATTGGCCATTCCAAGATAATTTTGCAAAGTATATGGTATCTTGTTAAAAAGCGTCTTGAGAACCATTGCAGTTTTCTGGAGTTTGGTGATATAATATGCATTGTTGAGCAACACTGATTTTATAATTATCATGCAACAAAAGCTGATTCACAACAGGTTGACTGCTGTGGTACCCCAACAGGAACCAGCAAAGCATTCCCTGTGCTCCTCTGCTTCCCCTTCACATTTTCCCAGACCAAAGTTGCATGTCCTCTGACGTGAGGACAGCCCATGGCCACACCATACGTCACACTGGCTCCACGGTGACCAGTCCTGCCAGTTGGCTGGCATGAACGGAAGGTCAAAAGCTAATTATCACGCTGCTTATGAAACATACTCCTTAACATGTTACAGGAGAACCTTCATATAGCCAGCTATATATATCCTTAGATTCCATCACTTTTATCTAAGTAAAATCAGGATAGAAAGTATCTAGGCAATCTAAATGAATTAGAAGGTTGTGCAAATGCAATTTCTTTTCCACTATTTTCCGGTTTCATTCTGCCTATGGTACTTGGATTTAAAAATGGGGAAAGAAAAAAAGCTCATGATGTGATCAGAGAGTTTCATTGCTCAATTAAAGTTGTACTCGGTTCTGTCAAAAAAATCTTAGTGTCTTATTTTTACCTACTTAAATTGATCAAAGAAGAAAATGAAATGACAGAAGGGTAATTTTTTCATATCCGAGATATGAGGTATGAATAAGTTGTAACCAATTATTGCTTGAATATTTTTGCGCTCCCGTTTCCATCATGTTATCTTTTTATCTTTATTATTATCATTCCTACAAATTATTATTTCATTAACAACGTAACAATACCAGACATGCATTTTGATAGGGAATCACACAGAGGAAGAAAATCTGGGGGATATGAATGTGATTAGGTAAAATATTATGAACATTTTCATGTTATTTTACAATGGGTCTTCAACCACACACAACAAATAAAACTTATATAGAATAAGTCCTTAGTAGTAGGAAACTGTTTTAAAATATTTTTGAATCATTTTTTCTCTAGCAGGTACAAGATTTCTTTTTTTTCAAAAGGAAAGATTTAAAACTCAACCTAATTCAATAATCTAATCTGTTCTTATATAGAAATTTATATGCTCTAGAATTAGGAAAACAATATATGAGCATCATTTGTTTAAGACATCTCATTCAAGCTGAGACATACTACAAGAAGTTCTAAGCTACCTGAAAAACTCCATCTTGAATGACCCTTACACTTCTCTTCATCATTTTACTATTTCAAATATCAGAATAATCAGATTATTTTATCTTTTCAGTTTCTTATGCAATTTCCTAAGCAAATTGTATTCTTTTGTTTCTACATTCCATGTGCTTTCTTTTTAGCTGCCTCTGATATCAATGTCTTCCATGAGCAATGCTGTTGGAGGTGAACATAAGCATACAACACTGAACTTACTCGGGCACATATGAAGGGTACATGGCTTGAACTGCTCATCCACACCTGGACATTGTCTACCAGCATGCAATGCTGGTGGATGGTCACAGCTCCGAGTACGAGTCCTTGTTCCATTTTCACAAGTGACATCGCAATTACTCCAAGCAGACCATAGGCTCCACACTCCATTGACTGTGGGAAATGATACCAGTGGGAGTAAGTTTGAAAATCAGCTCTCAATGCAATCTTGGTCAGACAAATTGACATTCAAGTTTGATGAGCCAAGTCTTTAATAAGAAAATTTACCCATTAAGCTAAGAGGCTGAACAAAAGAAAAAAAATTGCTTTTAGAATTATTTTTTGTCATTGTCTTTCTAATTTAACCAATTTCCTGATTCCCACCACTTCACTTCTAAGTGGAAAAAAAATATGATGAAACTGCATGCATGTTAATGTTTTTCATTCTATTACAAAACATGTAAAAATCATTTACAAACCATTGCATTGTACTGCTCCAGGTATTTTGCTTCCATCACTGCAAGTGCTACCACTTATTTTCAAGACATTGTGCGAACAGGCTGTAAGGCTTCTCTCATTTCCAGCACAAGTGATACTTGTGAGACCAAAATTGTCTTCTTTATGGCCAAAAATGTCTTCCATCAGAACTAGAAATTAGTTAATTGGATAGAATATTATGTTTAAATGAATTAGGTATACATAATAATCAGACTCTCTGACGTTACATCAACATCTTCATTTTGATGGTTTGGGGTTAAAACAGCTGATTGATTGGCCTTGAGATGTATGCTTACAGCTCCTTGAGCTTGCTGCTAAGTTATGGCTTTACCTTTATTTCCTCAAACAGAAATAGCCCTTAAATTCATTTCAATTCACCAAAGTGTGATGAGGTAAGTACCACAATGGATTAGTGCACAATCCAGCTGTTGCTTGGTCAAAAAAGAATTTTTCAATCTCCTTTTTGCCTCAATTACATTGGCTTGTATTGATTTTGATATCTTTTAAGTCAAAATTACACCATTAAGAAGTTTTCATGAACAACCCCAGATAAAATTCTATTATTTTGTGTGACAAGAGAAAGAGAAAGAGAGAGAGAGAGAGAGAGAGAGAGAGAGAGAGAGAGAGAGAGAGAGAGAGAGAGAGAGAGAG
>JAUEKY010099154.1:0-10524 GCA_031833965.1 Scyllaea pelagica
AGAGAGAGAGAGAGAGAGAGAGAGAGAGAGAGAGAGAGAGAGAGAGAGAGAGAGAGAGAGAGAGAGAGAGATAACTTTGTGTGTTTAAAAAAGGGAGGAGGGCTAAAGTTGTTCATGATGATCATCATCATTATCATCATTACCATCATCATCATCATCTAAAACAAAAGTTGTTTGAATGAAATCCTCCTCATGATTATTTTGTTGCAATTGCAGCCTTAGTAAATTTGCAGCCGTTTTTATTGCTTTTAGGCTTTTATGTTGTTGTTGATGATAATGATAATGATCATGATGATGATCACTATCATGATAATGAGTTTTGTTATGATGATAAAGAACAGCTGATGTTGGAAAGGGTAGTAATATTGTTAAAGTCTCTGAATGTTACTGTGTATGCAAGGGTATTTGTAATTACAACTGTATGATTTGAATAGCATGCATATACTGTATAATCATAAGAAATATTGGTTAGAAATGCATAAATCGTATGATTATAGCCCTCTAAAGTAATGACATCTGAAGAATACTACTTAGATATGTTGGTGTGATGCATATTGAAGGGGACAAGAAAAATCTTGGTTTCAGTCTGAATCATACTATTTTTTGTGTTAAGAAATCAAAACACATCTTTAACAAAGACATATATTGTGTTTATCTTAGTTTGAAACATAACGATAGGATATAGATTCTGTTTGAACAATCATATAAGACCATTAACATAATCTTAAGAATTTCCAAATGAATTTTGCAGAAAAATATATCATAAGTATGATGGACAATAAACAGGATCCTGATACCATAACAAATTTGGCTATTGTTGCTTATTTTGTCATTTTCTTTACAGCAAAAAATGTTATGAGCTTCAGATGTATTACAGCTATCACACAAATACCAGTTGTGATGAAATGTTTCCAAAAATCCAGTTGGTTGACAAGATGATACTATACTGCATATACCTCATTTGTAAGTGTTCACAACAACACACAATAGACATCACTAAGCCATCATTCATTTGTGATTTTAGGGGTGGGCAAAGAAATAACTTGTATCTCGATTTTTCCTTTATCACTATAGCAGATCACAGAGTTAGCTTAGTAGACAAGAGCCATAGTAAAATAATGAGAGCCCTTTGCAATAGAACCACGGCTAGACATTTTATTGTTTTTATGGTAATACACATGGGTAAAAAAAGCCTCTGTTACAGTACATCCAAGAATAGCAAAAGGCCTCAGTAAGCCAGAATAGATAATAGCAGACAGTATCTGATATTTCAGCATTTAATTCTAAGAGCAACATAAAAAGCTATAGCACTACAAAGATATTTGATTCAAGATCAAAAGCAGAATTTGGTTTTTTGAGAAGTTTTTTGTCATCTCATTAGGTTATTACTTTGATATTCCTTTCTCTCATAAAAGAGAGAATTATTTCCTCCTCATATGTCTTTTGATGGATACTTCCCAGTAGACCAGATGTGCATAGGATGTGGAAAGTTTGGAGAAATACCAATCCTACTTTGATGGCACAATACCTTGAGTTTGAACTCATGTTCCATAGGCCCATGACTACAAAGTCAGTAATGGTAATATAACCAAAAATGCTTGACTATTATGCCTCACGAATAATCTTATATTCATTTCCTCATGAATATTTATGTTTCATTCAGGCTATCTCAATCTGATACTTCTCAATCTAATCATGAAATTTTTCTGATATTGGTAAAGGTTTGGCAGGTGTATATGTGATTGGGGTCACTATCTACACAGCTTGTTATGACAACACTTCTCATAGACAGGCTAAGGAAATTCGACAGGATTATATTACCCATGTCCTTCGACAGCAAATCAGTTGGTTTGATGTGCAGGATTCAAGTGAAATCAGTCGAAAATACAAGTAGGTATCTTGGATTCTGCTGCTTCAATTATCATATGTAATTGATTCAATTGTGAACGATTAGCAGGCAAAATCAATCAATCTAATACTTTTCATTCCCTACTCTAAGATGAGACTTAAAGACAATTTTTGATGAGTTAATGCAAAAACTCATCATCATTTCATTATCCAGTACCCTTTTATCATTACAGTGTAGGGCCGACTCTCATTGAGACAGAATTTCTCTGGATCATGCCATCAAGCCAAGCAGGTGATCAGCCCACTGTGTAATGCAAAAACTGATATTTGCAAAAGCAGCAAAAAATTGCAAAGCTTACAAATTCAAAGATGAACAGGAACAAAATTGATGATTCGTAAGCAAAATTTCCTTTTTTGTTTTGTTATCAGATGTGTCAAAAAGTACAAATCCAATCTATATCACACAAAAGTAAGAAAAGCAATCTCTGAGACAAGAGATGAAGACACACAGGTGGCTAGCCCACTGTGTCCACTTTTGATTGACTCAAAGAAAATACTTATTGAGTTGTATTCTTCATCTAGGGAGGTGAAACAAACTTTAATCAATATAAATTGTTTTGTTGATTTTTGTTTGGAGCATTTGAGGTATAAGAAAAGCATTCTTTTAACATACATAGTATGACTGCCCATTATTCTGAGCAACAGAAAGACCATGATGTAAGGTCTCTAGTCAATGAATTTTACAGTTTAGGACATTGAAGGCAGTACAATCACTATCTTAACAAAAAATCCCGTTATTATTTGCAGAGATATCCAAAATTTTCAACAAGGAATGAGCATAGAGATTGGAAAAGTCGTCCAAGGGTTCACAACATTGCTATTAAGTTATATCATTGGTTTTATTCTGCTTTGGAAACTTGCCCTGACAACTTTAGGCGTTGCTACCCTGTCTTTGCTTTCAAGCACTGTTCTAAAGAAGGTAAGAGCTGATTAAAATTTTTTCATGATTGAAATTTTCTAATCCTTATTTTTTGTAATGTAAAATGAAAAAAAAAAATCCTTGATCAAATCTCTGGTAGTTTTCTTTGGCTAAGAAATAATGCATGTGCTTTAAGAATGGTGATATCTTGTCAGCAATGAGTCTTTTTGAATGTTGAAAAAAGTAGCCATATCATTGTTGTAAGTAACTGACTGTTCAAGATCTTAACAGAGTTGCCCTCATTAGGAGTAGAATACTGAATTGATTTGATAAAATTGCATTCTTGTTTCAAATGAAATGGGAAAGTTAATTTCAAATTGATATCTAAAAATTACATTTGATAGATAATACTCCTTTGTGTTTTATTAATTTTACCTAATATGGCTGCCAAGAAAAATGATTTCCGTCTCAATGTTATTTGTGCTTGGTTATTCCCCTAATGCTTTGTTGCAGAAATGAATCATCAATTAGAAAAAAGTGACTTTAAATAATAAATCCAAACATGTTTCATGCATTCCACTTTCTCCTCTCAGATCATAACTGAGAAATCCAAAAAAGAACAGCTTTTTTTATCAAAAGTCTTTGAGATTGCAGAGGAAGTCATGAAAGCAATCACAACTGTTATTGCCTTTTGTGGTGAGGATAAAGAGGTTGAAAGGTAATAATGAATTATACTTACAAAGGATGAAATTGGTATTTTCAACATAAATTTCAGCCTAAAATCATTCACTTTCTAGTGTTCCTGAACTTAAACTCTTTCTTAGAGCTAGTTAATGCTCAAGGACTCTAGAAAATGAGTATTCATGTCCTAAACCCTCTGATGTTACATATTAGTCTATGGCTGGAGTTGTAAATACTGAAACAATGCAGAAACAATTCTGAATTCAGGTTGAAAAAAAAATTTTCTTTTAATTCCTTTGTCAAGATTATGGCTGCATTTGCAATTTAGATTGATAGGAGCAGAAAGTGAACGCTGGAGGAAAATTTGTGTACAGCATTAATGAATTCTTAATCTTAGAAATCTATTAATAATACCATGATATGAAATGGAAAAAAAAGTTTTAATTAACGATCATGACTGTATAAAACAAAGTACTTAAAGATCTTATAGTCTATTTAACTCCTGAACTGATCTTAAAACATACAAAGTTTTCATTTCATGTAATGAATAGCATTTATATCATATTCATCTAGCAAACAATCTATAAACTTCCCTTTTTGTATCAGACCATTGATTAACATTTTCATTTCACATCATGCTATTCCAGATTTTGCTCCAAACTTCAGGAAAGCAAGAAGCACACCTTCCTGAAATGTCTCACCATTGCCTTAAAGAGCAGTGTTTTATTGTTAATGTTCTACACAATCTTTAGCATCAGCATGTGGTATGGGGCGAAACTAAGTTACCAACAAGATATTCCTGTGGATACCATGTTGACAGTAAGAAAAAATGTAAAATGCTTTCTAGAGATGTAAGATGAGATATTCTTTATCAGCATTAACCTGAAAATGGCAATGGTTTGTTGACAAAAGGATCATGATTTAATGATCATAAAGATGGACGCGTAACATAATATCCGTACATGAAGAAATAAGAAACTAATTTATTTACCACTTCAAACTTTTGTCATTAGGTATTCAATTGAACAAAACTAGGGCCACTTCCTATGATAAGTGTTGAATGTATTTACGTATCTGCACACATATACGCACATACACATGAGCACAAATACACATACACACAGAAAGACAAATACAAACACACACACACACACACACAGAGAAACAAAGAGACACATAAAGACTAAGATGTTAAACTTATACATTATGTCATGAGTCATGAGAGCATAAATGATTTTACCATTTTGAAATATTCCTGTGAACCAAAAGCTGAAAATAATAATGATAGATCAATTCAACTATATTTCAGACCATCTTGTTGATAGTCTCCGGCAGCATGTGTTATAGCTCAGTGGTACAAGCTGCTGGTCACATTGGAATGCTGAAGCACAAAGTGAATCTCATCTTTGAAATCATAGACAAGGTATTCTTAAACCTCTATGTTTTAATAAAGATTGATGCCTCTTAGATTTTGTTCCAATCAACCAGTCAAACTGTTGTCAAAAGCAGTTTCTTAAATCAGTTTTGTAGTGGTAGAGCTAGAGATTTGATAAGGATAGCCAATTCCTGGTTTGATGTTTATTCTATTCTATTTTTTATTAAGCAAGGCTAATTTGCAGTTTTGTTGTCTGAATGATGCACTCACTATGTGCACAGTTTTTATGTTCTCACATAAATCGACTCTTTTGATATTGACATTTGAAGCCTGTTTTATTCTTCATACCTTTTCATGAAATCTGTTAACCTCTTTATGAAAAGTTCCTTTCAATTCTTTCTATTAGAGGATGGCAAGTGATGAAATTGACAGTGCTTCTTCTCGAGGTTTAAAACCAACTTATGTGGAAGGAATTTTAACATTTGAGAAAGTTGATTTTTCCTATCCATCAAAACCAGACAAAAAGGTAACTTTTTACTTTATTTGTCCAATTTTCCTATCTTTTTTTGCTTAATGATTGATGAGCAAACCTATTAAGTAGACACAATTAAGGCTAATATGATACTTAATACGAATGCTTTTTTGTGCTGTTTTGATTGTGGAATTCTTCAACGTCAGGGTGAATAGAAATGAATCCATTTTGTTTTTTGTGTTGCCAGCCAGATTTTTGACCAATACTTATCAATCATGTGAAGTAAGAGAGGCCCCTGAGAATAATTTTGAAAGTTACTTATCAACTATTGATTGATTGCGGATATTACAGCTGCTCATGGTTTTTCTGCAGGTTTTGCAAAATGTCAGCTTTGAGGTCAATCCTGGACAATGCACTGCAATTGTTGGACCTAAAGGAAGTGGCAAGAGCACTTTACTTCAATTGGTTTTGAGATTTTACGACCCCCAGGCTGGACAGGTGAATGAAATGAAAGCAAAGACCATATAGGATGGTGTATAATGATCATTGTCTTTACCTATAAATGAAGATGTTCCCATAAGATTCTGAGGAACAGAAAAATTCATAACTATGAGAATCTATTTGGCTAGATTGTCTTTTTGGGACAGATTTTCTTTTCTAGGACATAATGTCTTGAAGGATGTAAAAGGATTGAAGAATTTGGCAATATATTATTTTATCAAATTGTCAAATTACCAGTAGATAATGTAAAAGAAAAGGTCTTTCTTTACCATTCTAAAAGTCATTTCTTATATTTTTTTAAGCATATGGTTTCCTTTTTCTGATTAACACTGCTGTTTTCATATCTAGAGGAAAGAATTGAATGTTCAAGATTTCTCTAAAAATTGATGAAAAGGATTTGGAACAGTTTTGAAACACAGTCAACATAATTCTTTAAGTATCAAAAGCTCTTTTCAGCATGGTAATTACCAACCACTATAATGTGATATAGTAATTATCTACTTTTGAGTTTTCACTTGATTTGATGTATAACTCCTATCAGGAAGATGATAATCAGAGGATTTTTCAATGAGAATACTCTTTTTAAATAGAAATGCTGTAATAGAGGAAAACATTGGTATAATAATGAATCCTCTGTCTACAAAAGGTTCTTTTTGATGGCAAGCCTCTTCAAGAACTTAATGTGCAATGGCTGAGACTACAAATTGGATACGTTTGCCCAACATCTACACAGTTTGAAAAATCACTTGGAGGAAACATTTGCAATGAAAAGGAAGGGGCAAGGGAAGGAGCAAATTTTACTGCCAGTCTTGACACATCATCAAAGGTATCATTGTCAGATGTTCACTTTTGTCTGTTTTAAGCTCTGTGATAGATTACTGAATTGGAACAACAAGACATACAAATATACTAATGATTTTAATTCTTGTAGGCATGATTATGAAATTAATGGATAAAATCATTGATGTTCTATTGACTTGATCATGAACAAGAATTAGGATACCCACTTGATAACACTACAATAGAGAATGATGCATACATGCTCATGATATTAACAACTTTTGTAGTGATTTCAATTAGGAACTTAGAAGGAACACTGAAATTCTTTATAAGCTCAAAATTGATGTTTTCTATCTAGAAGCAATTCTTTTCAAAGTGCTGTTCAAATTCATATACAATCACAAAGGTCAAGGAATACCCTTATCAAATTAACAATGCAAAATTTCAGAATGTCTCAATCTGATGACGGTGAAAAAAAAATTCTACAGAGTGGTATCAATTTTATCTTATCAGTGTGAGGTAGTGACACTAAAGAGTAGCTGTCTTACTCAATGATATAAAAAAATAAGAAAATGAAAATTTCAGCCACTGCTATGTGGTGAAAATAATGATTTAAAGGTAGAGGATTTGTGATAAAGAGAAGAAAGAGAGGAAGCAGGTTACCTGAATAAGAAGACTAAGTGATAAAGGAGGAGGAGGGTAGTGTGTGTAATGAGGATCAAAGGATTGAAGGAAAAGGGGGAATTTCTTTCCTTTTTGTACTCATGAAATTATATTAACCATTAATGATATCTTTTATATGACTTTCAAGGACTATGGTGCATTGAGTAAAAATGGAAGTACAGAATTGATTGATATGGCTCAGCCCAAAGGTGAGATAGCTCATGCAATAGCAAGAAAACCAAAGATTCTTTTGATGGATGATGTAACATCACACCAGGCTGTGGTAAGTTTATTTGTAAGTCAATCAGATTATGCTTTTCCATTTGTTATAGTCATCAGCTGCACAGGAAAACCATTAGAGTGATCAAAATATTATACCATTCCTAATCTCCCTGTTGACAAGTCAAATTTCAGGAACATTATAACAGCGATGCTTTTTATCAATCGCCATGCTCTATCTATTTCTATAATTGCTTTTCTTTTATTCTTACAGCCTAGAAGTACATACGCACAGTTGATCATCACCAACAACTTGAAAGTCTTACATAATGTTGACACTATTTTCGTGTTGGATCAAGGCTGCATTGTTGAAAGAGGGAGCCACAAGAATCTTATTAAAAAACGTGGAAAATATTATCATCTCATTCAACAACGGGTGTGATATTTTGTTTTTAGTGTCAGCTTTTCTTTTTCCTTTTCCAGTTTTGATATCATAAAGCAATTATAGTGATTAAACCCTATCTAGGAAATCTATATTTATATTTTAAAAAAAGGAACAAGGTATTTTTAAAACTATGTTCATCTTGTACCCAATGAGGGGCAATAAAGACCTTACATTTGATAGATTCACTCACTTATTTCTTGTATTGGTAATATAATAATCTCTGTCATTACCAAGCTTTAAAAGTCATCAAATAATCATGATCAGCTTTAATCAACAATCCCATTTTGCATAGTATCTCATTCAATTGCAACGCAAATTAACTGGATTCAGTGACATTTAAATAACTTGATATGGTACAAAATCATACATAGTTTATGAAATATAAATTTCAATTTAAAGCAAACAATCTTAAAAACATAAGCTCTTTTTCAAAATGTCCAGGTGCTTCTTTTTCTTAGTCTATTTGTAAAAAATAGGAATCATTCTTGAAAAGGAAATCAATATTACTATCTTGTTTCCTCTTCAGATCATAGATCATGATGAAGGTAAGAGGATAACTTTTCAAATACTTATTAGGGGTTTGTTTTGAAAAGGCATTGTGTCTTAAAATCCCAACTCTTATCAATTACAGTTACAGATAAGTAAATCATGTATCAAACTGATCTTACAGAATGATTCAGATGTGTGACAAAGAATTTGCAAAGAATTAGGTCGAGAGGTTAAGCCAAACAACAAATGCATTTGATTGAGAATTGCTACTACCTCAATGCTGGTGAGAAAAGAAATGTGGTGAATAGAAATGCTGAGGATAGTTAAGCCTCCATTTGGAGAAGGACAAAGTGTAAGAAAAATAACCTAAGCTAAAACTAGGTTAAAAACATTGCTTGTTGTAACACAACAACCTTGCTTCTTGAGGGGTACAATTATCAGCATAAGCAATACTTATTTCTAAGTTTAGAACTTTGTCTTTTTGGCAGTGTACAGCACAGTTGAAACATGTTCTTTTTTCTGCTGGAGTAGGACAGTTGATTCAAAAACCAGCGTCAACCATATCTATCTATCTTGTGGTGTAATGCTGAACCTACTCTTAAAAGGATTCTTTATTTTCCAGATTATTTTACTCACTTGGCTTATTTTCTTACTGTCCTGTCTACTGAATTTTTCCACGTATCAGATGTCAATTATGGGAATGATTTGTACTTTCAGACTCTGTGCAAACAGTTGAACATATGTTTGAAAATGAAACCAGTTGGAGGGACATGCCACTTATGGATGACCTTCTTGAAAGGGTAAAGGATAAGGAATTTCGTTTTGATCTTGTTTGCAGTGTTTCATACTTATCATTATAAGCAAGACTAGCTTTTCAGTTAGCAGTGCACAAAAGACACACTAGCTGGCCACTAATGCAAAGGTGTAAGGTTTGAACCCAAAATATTGGGTAGGGAAGCAAGCCAAAGGCAAGCCTATGATGAATCTATAAGTTTGTGGTATTGAACGCCTGGGGTAAAACAAAGTAGGTTCTAAGCAATAATGTACCTCAATAGTAAAATCATAATATCAAAGGGCAAGACGGAATTGAACCCTATATTCCATTTATTTGATGAAATAAAACTTCTACAGAAGAACTGTCCATCACACTTTTCTTCTTCAGCAATACATGTACCTTTTTAAATCTCTCCTTAACTATATCTCAACTGATCAATTCAACACAAATCTAACTTTAGATGCCTTAATACTTAATATGTAGCTATAGTATACACAATTGATCCTCCGCTAATAAGCCAAATATTCTAGCAACTAATAAGTTACAAAAATGGCAGTCCACTGAAAGTAAACACAACTCAAAATAAAAGAAATCATGGCATAACGTAGCTCCTCCTTTTCATCTTACAACCAATCCATCTCCCAAGATTTTTAAGAGTGCTACAGAGTTTCAATCTGATAACAAAATATTTGGAGGTTTCATTCATGCACTTTCTTAAAAGGACCCAATGTTGGACTTAGTTCTTTTTTATTGTGAAGGATCCAATTATGTAATTTCAATTCTGAGATATTCTAACAAGGCTAATCTAAATAAATGATTTATGACAATTTACATAATGATTATTATTACCCAATTAAGAGACACAAAGACAGCACATATAGCATATATTCCATTTGAAGAGTGTTACAAAAAACTGCAAAGTATTGATGAAGGAGTCATTGAAAGAAAAAAAAGGTAGAGCATTTATATAACGCAATATCCTCTAAACATGCTCAAAATACTTTACAAGGGGTCCCCAACCAAAAACAACAAATAGGACAAGACAAGCAGCCTGCTAGGCGCTATTACAATTTATTTGAACAGAGACAACGCTATTAACGGTCAGGTACTCATTTACACCTAAGTGGAGTGGGAAAATGTGAGTAAAGAGCCTCAGCTCTGCGCTGTCTTCGACAGGTGAATCAAACCCGCAACCTCACAATCACAAGCCCAAAGAATCTATCACTAGACCACAAAGCTGCATCATTGACATGATCCATTTGTTATATATTAAAACTTAAATGTATGAAGAGAGAGAGAGAGAGAGAGAGAGAGAGAGAGAGAGAGAGAGAGAGAGAGAGAGAGAGAGAGAGAGAGA
>JAUEKY010099265.1:0-10523 GCA_031833965.1 Scyllaea pelagica
CCCCCCCCCCCCCCCCCCCCCCCCAAAAAAAAAAAGAGGGGAAAAATACACTCTCTGAATCTGAACAAAATGTTGTTGAGCCTTGTCTCTGCTTGTATAATACAGACATAAAGAATGCGTTATCACAAACATAAAATTACAACATCCATCTTGTTCATCTATGCGGCCCTCCCATCAGTGATGAAGATTTCGCATTTTTCAATCCCTGAAAAAAAGACAAAACAAAGGAATTGATCAGTTAGTTATTGATATAATTTCAAGATAAGGATGATAATGATTAAAACAATAATGATGATGACAAAAATATTGTGACAATGATAATGATAATAATGATTATAATGACAGTGATAATGGTGATAATAGTAATAATTACAAAGATAATGATGATAATAATGATAATAATAATAACAACAACAACAACAACAACAATAATAATAATTATTATAATAACACAGTAGAACATCCCAACGACACCAAATAATGACAATATCAGGATGATGACAAAGACCCATAGTCCTATTTTTTTTTGTGATGTAGAAGTGTATACATGTCCTTTACCTATCCCATGAAGGCTGAAGGAAACTTCTGGGATTTTCTCTGTATTCAGAGTACAGGAGTGACTCCAAATCATGGCTACGATGAGCAATAAGAAATCACCTTTTCTCTTTCAGCCCTATCGCTATCACTATCAGATCAGGCAAAACTTGACCACTGACTTAAAAAGACAATTGTCCTTATCGGTGTCTTTAGTGTCTTGTTATTTGTCTATAGCTCAGGAAATACTAACGCTTTCACAAAGGACAAATTCCAGAGCATTTTAAATGTTTTTGTTTTGTTATCAGATACCCTATATACCTCTTAAAAGCAGTGTAGGGCCCTGACATAATGTTTAACACCAGAATGTGTCAAAAAGTATAAACACAGTCTGATATCAAACAGAAATCAGGAAAAACTCTGAGCCAAGAGATTAAGACAAGCAGGTGGCTAGCCCACTGTGCCTACCCTTTAATGACTCAAAGAAAATACACATTGAGGTGTACATCTAAAGAGGTCAAACAGATTTTAATGTAGCCTGAGATTGGACTGGCAGCCTTATCTACAGAGATACGCTACTAAGCCATTACAGGCAAAGTATCTTTGTGTAAATTCTAAAACAGTCACTGAGCTGCTGAATAAAAAGGATCTCCAAATTTATTTATTTCATTTGCTTCTATGAAAAGTACTGAAATAGAGAACTATGCTTAGTTACCATTAGGTGTGTTGTGTCTATTGACCAGAAAAAAATATATTGTAATTGCTGTAAGTTAAGTGAAAAGGAAGGATTTCAATGTTATGCTCTTTTCTCTCGCCATCAGATATCAGAGACATTTTACTTTGATATGAATTCAGACCAAATGAAGAGGTTGATCAGCCCTCACATATCTCATCAAGACATCTCATCCCTCAGCAGGGCGTGTATTTTCAGCATCACATATCCATCACCTGATGTGTTTCTGGTGATCAGGGTGAGCAGTCTTTTACAAGTAGCGTTTATTTGTAAAAACAGTTTTGTCACCTCTTTTAAGAAGTTTATACAAATTTGCTGTTTTTTAATTTAATGAAAATTGTTTTGGGAAGGAAATCAAAACATATATCTTTTTGTATGTTTTACATTATAAATCCTTATCTTTATCCTTTTACATATGTCCTTATATATCCACAGAGGAAAACAAAATGTTAAAAACTTTTTATCATATATTTTGATAAATGAATTTACAGAAAGAAGTCTTCTTATCCAACTCCATAGAATTAGTTAGGGAAATATTTTTTATTCATAATCATGTTCTGAGAGTTTAACAGTATCATGTGTTATCAAACATTGTGCCCATCAAATATTGTGCCACAATGTGGACAATTTGTCTTTAGTATATTTTTTTATTGTTTTTTTGTTTTGTTATCGTTCCCTGTTGTACCGACCAAGCCAGTGTAGGGACCCGACATAATGTTTGACACCAGAATGTTTAAAAAAGTACAAACCCAATCTGACATCAAACAAAAGTCAGGGAAAACTCTGAGACAAGAGATTAAGACAAGCAGGTGGCTAGCCTACAGTGTATATTTCTTTTATATTTGATGGAATTTACCCTGTAGTATTGTTTTCTTAAATATTTTCATGTTTCTACATTTTATCTCCTCCAACAAGTATTGTAATTTTGCATCTTTTTCTGCATCTTTAAAGCTGGAGAAAGTTCTACAGCAAGGTGATATCAGTGAATGTGCTGAGCCTTACATGAAAGAAGATAAGGTAGGTGTCAGGAACTAAATTAACTTTGTTTTGGTAGCCAACAGAAATTCAAAAGGCCTTTTGTTGATTCTTATTACAGAATGTATATTGAGAAATTCAATGAAGATGAAAAGTAAAGTTACGAAAAGCTAGCGTTGAAAAGCTGTGTGGTCTTTTGGATAAAAAAAATGAAGCCCCATACAATTTTTTTTTGTCAGGTTCGACAGTAACATAGTGAATAGAACTGGTAGCATGCAATTGTTATCATAAGCTCATCTGAAATTTACCATATACTTTGGTCTTATTTGTTTTGAGCTAATTTTCTCTCAAACGACTCTTACACCTGAAAACTGGATACATCACAAATCTTAGGTACAAAAACGACACAATATAATTTTTTTCCCATCTAATTTGAATTGTACTTCATATGCAAAATGATTTTAAAAAGGAGCACGATATTCTCATCATTTGCAATGGAAAATATAGTTGATTACATTGTCTGATGATAGGTGAAGACACTGAAAGAAGAAAAGTACAAATCTCAGGCAGTTCAGTTTTGCGAGCGACTGGGCAAGTATACCATGCCATTTGCTTGGACTGCCATCTATCTGCTCAATGTGACTTCTGGAGGCGGGAGTCTGGAGCGGGAAGGGAGGAAGGAGGGGAGAGAAGGACGAGACACAAGTATGGAGAAGAGGACGAGGGAGCCCAGCATGGAGAGGACTGACCACCACGAAATGGCCAGAGCTGCCAGTTTAGGTAGGGTGTATTTTGATGGCCTTGAACATGATACATGGTTGACATGTAACTCAGTGCTCTTGATATCTAGGTTTTCGTTTTAGTAAAGGTTTTGTGAAATTTTGAAAAAAAAAACTCGTTGATTGTAATTTGTTCCAAAAAATTGATAGGAATCATGAAAATTGTATGTTTTTGTAGCATTTTTACACTGATTATCTTGCAAAGTATTAAAATGCCACAAGTAGAGGTATCAAAAGTGATTCTATTTGTATATATAGCATTAAACTTGCATTTTGATTCCCAAGTGCATGTATAGAATGTTCATTTAAGAAAAAAAACACCTACCTTTATTTAGCGTGTTTTTTTTTTAATTTGATTCTTCAGTTGCTGCTTGTTTGGTTTGCTTTACTTTTCTTAAAAAATGAAAAACCAAAGACAATAGCTTTGTGAGCATTGCAGTTGCCTTTCTCAAATAGTTTAATAGGTTTTGAAGGCTTTTTAGGCTGTTATATCTCTAATAAAATGAATTATTGATTTAACAGGAAGAGCTGATATATTGCTTATTTCACCAAGGACATAATATTACATTAACCAATACCAATTTATGAAACAAATTATGCTTGGATTGTTTTGCACAATTGCATTTTGGCTCAATAGCAAATCCATTTGTTTCCATTTGTTTTGAAATTTGTATAATTTCGCAAACAGCGCCAGCTTTGTTTGATAGGCCAATCCCATGAATGACTTTAATTTAGCTGCTGTCATAATCGTTGAAGTGGATAGAGATTTAAGATGTTATCAACCTTCAATGTATAACCTTGTGCTTGTTATATTAATTATCAGAATGATTGAAAATTAATTATTTAGATTTAGTCAGATAATAATTTGTAACTGCATTCTCTGAGAAAAGTTGTCTATGGGGAGTGATGCATTCTTTAATTGTATGAAAATCAGAGCTATTTATTTCTCTATGATCAATAGAATTTGGTCAGATTGGTAAGTAATTCTGATATTTGTATAAAGGACTGCTGTACTTTTCATATTGTAGAGATTGATATAAAGCATCATGGTCTTATCAATGTAGTGTTGTTTCAAAATGTCATTGTAATCTTTTGGGTTTGATACTGAAACTCTTTCTTTGGTAGAATAGTGGCTGATGTAGATTTCCTTCAAATGATTTCTTGCTTGGCATTAGAGCGTTATGAGCATGGAAGGTTATCATAAACACCATGTATTGCTGACTATGCTTATGACTTTTGACAATGAAACAAAGGTTTTACAGTACAATGTGCTGCATGATTCATTTCGATATGACCAGGATCTCGCATTTTGGATTAATCTTGCTTTTGGATTTTAAAATTGCAGTTCTTACTCTATTATAGTCTGTGGACACAGGCCATTGTATGATTCCAGCCAACACTGTATAGCTCTTCATTTTTGAGAAGAAAAAAACAGAGAAATAACCTTAAAACATTTTCTAAATCTAATCATATAATGTTTGGATCTTGTGTGGTTAACTGTATGTTGTATTTGGACTTCAAATCTAACCACAAATGAGGACTCTTGGATCTGGGCTCTCCTTTTGTCTTTTTTGTTTTCTTTATGTAGTTTTATTGTGAATGCAGTCTTAAATATCATTTTAAACCACTCACAGAAGAATACAACAGACCAGACCATGATTGCTATCTGTCGTACTAAAGACTGTATTTTCTTTGGGATGTATGCATGAGATTTTTGTCAACCTCTGCATGGCAGTACAGAAGTATTAATGACTCTGGGCCCTTAAGACATTTTGTTTGATCGGATCAGGTTTTATCATTGTGTTGATAATCAACATTATCACCTAACACTTTAATTTTTGAACAAGGTTTTTCCATACGCATTGCATGTTATCCAACATAATTATTGTATTACAATGTGATCACTTTACAGTGACTACTTCTTAAGAGCTCTCTCTAATGAGATAAGATGACCAGTTTAATCAAGAAAAGAAATTTTGTCATATAACCACTGCTTCTTTAATCCCCCCCCCCCCACCCACCCCTTCTTCAAAGAATTTCTAAAAAAAAGTGGATTTCGTTTTGTCTAAAACTCACTGCTTGACAAAAAATGCTCATCTCAATCATATTCCCATAAGATCATTTTCTTACACTTATAATTCGCTCCACGTTTTACATGTTCTCAATGATAATGAATTTATTATGTCCCAGGAATGAAGATTTATCACAGGGAAAAGCACTATTCATTTTTCTGCAATATAGGCAACAATTCAGGGCATAGATTGCCGACCCCATGAGCAAGAAATTTGAAATGCTTTAATTTGATTTGATGATTAAAACAACAAAATTGATAATTTTTCAATTAAAGTTGAAGAAAAAAAAATTCTTTTTGGTTGGAAGACTTGTTCCACTCAGAGGTTTGAAACATTCATATAATGAAATCCTGATATTGCAGCGTGCTTGCTGTGTCAAAACTCATGTCTCAATGTAAATGCAAGCCAAGAAAGCCAGAAAATGTGATGCTTGACTTGAGACCATGATGCAAATATCCAGTAAAGTTCTTTCTTATTGTCTGAATCTGGTTTGCATGCTGGCTGCTTCGATACTTTATGGCTGCTTGGTATCTCATTGAATACATGCTGTCTTACTATTATCATCACATTGTTTATTTGAAGTAATTCAATCCCAGCATCAGTGGGAATCATCAGGGTTTAAAATGATCTGCATTATTTATGCTGCCAAAGAATATATAATTTGATTTTATCATACAATGGCTCAGAGAAAATTCTAAGCTTAACAAACTCATGGGGACAATGCATGCTGGTGGCTTTTCATTTTTTTTAATACTTGATTGGTTGGTTGAAAGAATTGCTCAGAGTTAGATGGTTCTTTTCTTTTCCTAGATAAATTGAGAAAAAAGACCCACCCTTTTATTTTTTTTGTCTACCCACAAAAAAAGAAACAAAAAATAGGAAGTAAGTAGCAAAGAGGAAAAAAATCCTGCTTGAGCAAAGTGAAGAAAAGAAATTTGAATATGGAAATCCAAAGTTTTATCATATTGTTATGATGCCAGCTATCTTGAACCTAGAGTATTATTTCATTTCTTTGCAACATACTATCCTCCATGTTTTTTCTATAACTCTTTATATACTTTCCTTAGTTTTCAAGAATTATTTGGTAACCATTTACTCTTTAGAAATTTTGATTTGTCTTGTCCACATGTAGACATTATTGTACTGTAGTATGATTTTTGCCTGTACAAAGTTCAAAAAAATTAATCAGTGATCACGGATCCTCTGAAAGAAGTGATTACTCAGATCCTAGCCCCAGATCCGCGGTAGTAGGCACGTCTTCTCTTCTTACTCTTTTTACCAAAAGGAACCGAAACAACTGACGAAATCTGGTGCACTAATTTCACAAAAGATCATGTTGTGGTTTTGCGCTGAGTGCTATTGTCATGTGGACATGATTATGCAATGATTCCCATACTCGTAATAAATACTGAGTGATTGTTCGGCTAATAAAAGGTCTTCGAGAAAGAATTAGATGAAGTGAAATGAAAGAAAGAAAGAAATAAGAAACCCATGTCCCACTGTCTACTTCAACCCCTCCCCTTGGGTACACTTTTTTTCTTTCAACCAATGTTCCCCAGCACTATGTCATCAAGTGGGGACAAGAGAGAAAGAGAGCGGCGAGCAGCGTTTGATCTCTCGAATGTCAAAACGAGGAAACACAGTGCACGCACCCCTTCCCTTCCCCCCTCCCCATCCAAACAAACACACAGTCACAATATGACAAGGTTCTGTTTGTAGGGTATTCGTTCAAAACAGGATGGATATGTCGCATCCATGATGAAATATGATAAATAAAACTAATACGGGGTCGCGCGGGTATAGTAATACAGGACCCTGATAATCATGATTACTCGAAAATTCAGATCTTTTTCAGGTGTATGTCTCTCTCCTGGATGGTGTTCAAAGGAAATTATTCATTGTTTTTCAATTCTTCAAAGATGATTTTTTTGTATGTTTTTTTTTTTTGCCTTCATAGGTATATGCTTATGCAATAAAGAATTATTGATAAAATTTTCCCAACTATTATCTAAGACTTTAATTTTATTAAGAAAAACCCCATATGCCACTCCCCTGATTCCTGCAACATTGGTAGGTGGAATCTAGAGCCTAGTCCTATAGGATACAGACGATGAATTGGGAGGTCCTACGTGTACGTTGTGCATTAGAGAACCCTTGATAGATGGAAATTGCAAAGAGTAGGCCATAAGTGGAAAAAGAGAATAACTCTCTGATCCGTTAATTTCAGATCGCCGGCCAAGCTCAACATCTGGGCAATTTGATAGTTTCCGTAGGCGTTCCAAAGATGATATGATGTCTGGGAGGCGTGGTTCAGTGGACAGAGGACGCAGTGGCTATGAAAATTTCCGCAGCCGATCTCCTGAGAGTCCAACAACAAACATGGAAAATTTCCACCCTGTCACATTAACTGTGTCCAGCTTTTTCAAACAGGTCAGTCAAGAAAGTTAAAATCTTAATCTTGATTCATTGTTGCTCAAGCTTGATGCCATGAAATGTTAATAGGATCAGTTTATCTTTTTGTGGATTAGATGTTTGCGCAATAATTTTGTTTGCAAGCATGTTTTGTAGGAAAACCAAAGCTTTCTTTACCTTTTAGGCTCTTAAAAAAAAGTTGGTTTTTTAAAATGTACTTTTTGCTACTTTTTACGATTAATTCCATGGATCAATAGCACTCTAAGGAAGTTCTTGATTGATTTGACATCTTTTCAATTTTGCTTAACCTTTTTAGAAATTTTTATTGTCACACAAAATCTGACAGTTGTTAAAAATATATACCTGAACGATCAATTCTACGATTTCAAAGTTTTGTCGTGATTTGGCCTCCAAGTGTATAATGCTAACAAAAATCTTGCTGTGTGTAATTTTATTTATCGGTCTACTGGAAAGGAGTTTTTTTTTATCACGGATTATTTATAATTCCTTGATATAATGAACTTTTTTTGTCACGAAAACTGCAACGTGTCATTTTGATTTGATAATTAGTGTTGGTAACTTTGTCTCTCTCAGGAAGGAGTCAAATTAAGTGATGATGACCTGTATAAGTTCCTGATAGACCTGAAAAGACCATCTTCTGTACTAAAGAGGGTGAAATGCCTTTCTGGTGAGGATCCTTAATATATCTCATTTAACATTTTTTTTTTCATATCTCTAGTTAAGCAGTCCAGAGGATCAAGAATTAAAAAAAATGCTTGTTGTGTGTTTTCAGATACAAAAGTTATAACGCAATTTAAGCGTAGGTTGTTGCACAAGTCAGATAATTTTGTCTGCTCTTTCTGTTTAATATTGATTTTATGCAACATGGCAGGAAATTTTGAAAAATAGTCGCTATTTTTTATTTGTGGGATAAATGGATAAACACACTCCTAGACGCAAACACAACCATATACATTTTATCATGTCAGATGTAAGATCCATTGAAGCAAAATTGTTCCAACTTGTCAGTTTTAAAGGAATCTTGTTAGATTGGAGGTGAAAGCTGCCACCCTAAAAATTGGAATATTGGATTCCACATCATCTGAGAGTGAGTTAAGGCTCAACTCCAAAGTCTTCTCGCTAGATCCACAGTGATAAAATCTTTAGATCTCTACATATATCATTGTCATTGTCTTGTTGAGTGGCAAGAGGAATCTTCATTGTTCCTCGATGGATGACTATGGCTGCAGTCCAATGTCTGCAATGAAGTCTGTGGTCTGGTCCAGGTCCTCAGCCTTGCCATAGAGTTTTGTGGTGATTGTTATTGGGTCTGACCAGTACTTTCACGTTGCTCTCTGTAATTTTGGCAGTCCATTAGGACATGTGTCATGTTTTCATTCTTCTCCACGTGGACAGAGGGGGATATTGCTAATTTTTAGTGTTGTTTCAGTCTGTTTCGAGAGGAATAAAGTGCATAACATGGGAGTGATGTGATATTCTATACATGCTTGAAAGAGTTAGAATGCTGCAAATATGCATTTATTATTATTTATTTTTGCACCTCAGCCCAACTGAAGCTTGACATTTCCCCATGTCCCGAGGAGCCGAGGTATACCCTTACGCCAGAACTGTTGAGAGTGGAGCCCTATCCAGATGATAAAGGCAGACCCACCAAGGAAATTCTAGAGTTCCCATCCAAGGAGGTCTTTGAACCCTACACCTGCTACAGGTAACATGAAAGAGACAATTGGGATAGTCGTGCTTTGCAATGGGCCATCTTTAAGCAAGATAGAATTTGTCATTTTTCATAGTTTTATTATTTGGAATCTCTATCTATTGTTCATGATATAATGTTCATCATTTATTGTTTTCCAACAAGAAGTAATGTGTTGTTTTACACTTGCTCTTGCTTGCATATTCATTCGTTCAAAAAGATGGGAGTGTTGATAAAAAGTGTTTGAGTTAATCCAAGGCTAGAAGTAACTGATAAACAGATGCATGAGAAAAGTAAAGGTAATAATTTGTGAATGTTAAAAATTGTGGCTTTGTGGTCTAGCAGTAGACTCTTTGCCTTGTAACCATGCGGCTACAAGTTAAATTCTGTTAGTGAAGGTGAAAGTCAAATTCTTAAAAAAGGCCCTTAGCCCACATTTCTCCCCCAATGCTCAAATGTAAATGAGCACCTGGCTTAAGCAACATTTTATCTGTTTGAAATGAAAGTCTTATATCTGAAAGTCTGTTTGCCTTTACCTACTTGTTTCGTGTTGCTGCTGGCTAGGAACATATAAAGTGCTCTAATACTGAATGATAAAAAGCTCTCTTTTCTTAAAAGGATCAAGGGATAGAAATAGGATTTTGTTAACTAGAATAAGTATTGGAAAGGAGGCTGCTGATTATTCTACCTTTTGGTACATGCTGAAAAATGTTGAAAGAATTGCAAATGTCCTCCCAAAGAAAGCACAGATTTCAGAAAAGTGAAGACATGATATCTTCATAGGGTTTTGAGAGTTTTATTTTCATTTGTCAAACTGAAAAGGTAAAAACATCATGAGTATAGCAGAAGAAAAATGAATATTTCCAGGTGAATGCTACATCTGTTAATTTTCATAAAACATGTGACTTGTTTTAGATCTTAGTGCATTTCTTGAGGCACTGAGGACTGTGATGAAATGTGTTCTTTTTTTTTTATACATGTCATTTGCATTTCTTTGGTCACTGAGGTATTTCAAGAAAGTTGTAACTTCATTTTTTTTGCACATTGATATTTGTTTCTTTTCCCAGAAATCTCCTTTATGTTTATCCCAAGAGCCTGAACTTTGTGAATCGTCAGGGTTCTGCTCGCAATTTGGCGGTCAAAGTCCAGTACATGTGTGGGGAAGAGGAAAATCATTGTTTGCCCGTAAGAATTGACTTTGTCATATGAATGTCTTGTATCCTGCCTTACTTTCTTTCTCTCTCTCTCTCTCTCTCTCTCTCTCTCTCTCTCTCTCTCTCTCTCTCTCTCTCTCTCTCTCTCTC
>JAUEKY010099375.1:0-10522 GCA_031833965.1 Scyllaea pelagica
ACCAAAAGGTCACAGTGGGCTGATCACCTGCTTGGCTTAATGGCATGATCCAGAGAAATTCCGTTTCAATGAGAGTCAGCCCTACACTGTAATGGTAAAAGGGTACTGGATAATGAAAGGATGATGATGAGCTTTCATCTTTCAGGAAAGCAGGAGTGGGCTTTGAGTTAGTGTCCTGTTTATATCAATATGATATTTATCTTCTTCTTGCTTTTGATACTTGCTAAAGTATGAAATTAGGATTTGCCATGTTTCTTAAACCACTCATCTATCACACTGATAGAATCATCAAAGGGGAAACTGTTATTTAACAGTCCTTTCATGCAATTAAGTTGCTTTGGGGTGCAAGAAAAAATATCATTGAATGATCTCAACTGATGTCTTGGTTATGAAGATAAGAATTTAGTTCTTCACCAGCCTCCCGCTTAATTATGAAAGTAAAATATCGGTTGCATGGCTTGATAAACAACAGCATGATGATATTAATTTTACCTTATATCTATGAAATTTCTAGTATCATTTGTTGGTTTTTGTAAATGCTGAATAAGGGCAGGATTTTTTGTATCATGATTTTTATTTGCATTTTCAGAACACTTGAAGAAGAGCATGGTCTCCATTGAAAGATACTTTTATGTAAGTTTCCAGAGAAAAATGAATTTTGAATCATTATACACTTAGTTTTGTAGAAAGGCTTTTATGAAGCTTCCTTTGCACTTAATCTTGTCATATATTAGAAATGTTTATGTTTCTTCCATTGAGAAACAAACTCATCATCATTTCATTTAATCATTCAGTACCCTTTTATAGGGCCGACTCTTATTGAGACAGAATTTTTCTAGATTATGCCATTAAGCCAAGCAGGTGATCAGCTCCCTGATCCCTACAACATCAGTAGGTGGGATCTAGAGCCTAGTCCTATCGGAGACGGGCGTTAAGCCCGGAGGTCCCGTGTGCACGTTGTGCACGTTTAAGAACCCTTGGCAGCTGGAAATCGAAAAGAATAGGCCGCAAGGCTGCTGTCCGGGCAAAGTTGAAATCCATTCATTACCACCAAAAGGTCAACAAAAAGAGAAACAAACTAAGGGCTTAAAACTATAAACAACATAGAGAACGTTTCATAGTGCAAGAGAGGAAAATAGTTGAAGGAAAGCTTTGTGTTGCAAATGCACATGATTAAAGAGGAAATTGAGAAAAAAGAAGTAGAAATATTTATGTTTCTTTCTAAAGGGCTTAACCTACAAACAGCATAAAGAATGTTACAGTCTTTGTCAGAGCAGCAGGTGAGGAAAAGGCTTTTTATTGCAAATGCACATGAGTAAAGGAGGAAGTGAGAAAAACAGAGATAATGAAAAGAAAAGCTCATATACATATACTATCTTGTGCTATCTTGTATCATTATGGACACTTTTTCAGAGACTTCAACAGGAGTATCAACAGAAGATTCGACGTTGCCAGTTTGGAGTTATACCAGAAGATCTGAAAACTAGTGTGCAAGGTTAGTGCTTTTTGAGCAGAGGTTCTTTTAATGTCTTTCTTTCAACGTCATGAATAATTCTTTTTCTGAGTGAAGTATAGTATGTTAAAGTTTCAATAGAAGATAATCCTCATCATTGGCAGTATATAACTTTTCATTTTCTAAAAGTAGCGATACATCTGTATAATTTTTTTATGAATCTATAAACTTTGAGGAATTAGAATAGAATAAATATTTTCAAACTACTTTTTTGACAAGCTTTGCAGTTAAAGAGGATAAAACAAAAACTTGTCCAATGGTCACTAATATTATGTCCCTTCTTTTACCTTACAGATCCAGAGGAAGTATGTCGTCAACTAGAGAAACATCTTCAGGAAAGCCAAAAGCTAGGTGCTGAGGCCCTAGACAAGTAAGAAGCTGCAAGAGATACACATACCAAATTTTTACAATAGATATGTTAATGAAGCAATTCAGATAAAGAAAATAAAGAAATAGCAAAGGAATTGGGTCTAAAAGTGTATGAAAACAAAACTTGAGTTGTACCACTAATTTGATGCACAGAACTACATCGTGTTGTGTTCTTCCTTGTCATTCGTCACAACCATCAGTAATCATGTTAATCATATGGGGACAACAACTGAGGGTCTTCAGAGAAGAAACTTTCCTCAGACAATTGCTTTCTGTAGTTAAAGGGCTTGTCTGTAATGCAGCAATAATCCATTCCATGTTTGGTTTCATCTTTTTGATCAGAAACAGAGCCTGAACTAACCAGTCATTTGTTTTGCCCAAGCATTCCCTCCTTATCACTTGTTTTAACAGGAAAACGCCACACGGACAGTCTATTAGTGTTATCCTGAGATTTTACTAAAATGTATGTCGCTGTCCAGATGGGTTTGTTAGTAACAATATATAACGGACCACTGGTCTATGTCCTTATCCAGAGGTTTATGAGGAAGTCATGATTGGGAGATTCCATTATGTTAAGATTGTATTTTTAGGAGTGAATACACTAGAACTCGGTAATAACGAGAACCCCCATTCCAAGTGAAAATTGTCATTATTGCCAAGCCTTTGTTATTCCCAATTCCAGTGGAAACAACCAGGTTATCATATTATTACTGTTTGATTTGTATTGGGTACTTTTGAGCTTTTGTTGCTGTCTTGCACACACACAATACATACAAGTACAAGAGAGTCTACTCACTCTGTAGTACATTTTGTGGCTAATGTTAATGCATGTTGTGTCTGTGTGTTACTTGAAAAAATAGACGAATTTTTCATGTTGAGTTCTTGTTATTCCAGGGTTCTGGATTGTATGTTATCGTTTAACCAAACCTTTTCAATAGAAAGATAATAAGAAAAAAAAAAACGGATTTGAAATAGTCTTGTTAATTTCAAGTTCTGGTTATTTCCGTTGTCGTTAAACATGAAGCACCACTGTATTATTTTCCATACATGATTGCTTTTTTTAAAGGCCTTGTCAAAGTGCAAACATACAACAAGTTGAATATTGGAAGGCAAAGAAAGGGTAAAACTGTAGGTCTTCATCAAAAGCCTGAAAAAATTAATCATCAATTTGTTTTCTTTTTCACAGGTACCTGACTAATAGTATCCCACCATTGGAGTTTTTGCCAGTCACAATATCATTATATATTAATGACAAAAAAATCCGTTTACCTAGTGTAGTATTTCAACCCTCTGATAGGTGAGTAGTGTATTGACTTATTCATTAGATCATGCAGTCTGGTACAGACTTTGATAGGTCGGTCAAGAATTGAATGATTTTTTTAAGAGTAACATTGCTTCATATTTCAAATTTTCACTTTATTGTCAATGTAAGCGGATCGCAGTAATTCCTATTTCCGCTGTAGTTTGACACTTATCAACTGCTTACTGGCGCTGATATGACCTATATAGTGTTAGTAGTGTCCCAAAACCTTGAAATAGGCACAATTGGCTCAAGCAAGTGGCTGAATGACAGCTTCGTAACTGGTAGGCCATGGGTTAAATCCAAGGCTGCGTCATACCCAAGACGTAAAAAGTCACAATTTTAGCAGCTGGCCTGCCTGGCATTCAGCATTTTGGGAACATTGTTAAAAATGGTTGGCCCTGTGTCAGTATAATGTGGCTGAATGAGAAATTTGAGTGAGCCCTTCCATTTATTTTTGTGTGGCAGCACAATAACTTATGTCCGTTTTGTCTGGAGTGGACTTATAAAGTTTTAAAGCAAGGCATTTATTAAACCTTTATGTCAAAATGTTAAAACCCTCAGAAGAATAACATACATCTTGTTGTTTTTTAACATGTAGTGCATTGTCTTTCATGCTAAATGCTACTCTTAAGATACAGCAAAGATGAAGTGAAATAATGGTCATTGGGGTCAAATCTTTTCAACATGTTCTCTTCTTTTTGCAGTATGTCAGATGTTAAACCACGAATAGAAGAAAGTTTACGGAAGATGAATCACGACATTTCCTTATGGAAAGAAGATGGAGGCAACATTTTACTCATAAGGTAACAAAGAATGCTTACACCTTTTTGTTTGACTAGGGTGAAGAAGAATATGGCTTGAAATTTTGTATTTGGTCTCATTGAATTGAAATAGTTATAGTTTGAAAGTGTTTTGAAAAATATGGACATTTTAATTGCTCAATCACTGTAAGGAATATGATTATTATTGCTAACTCTATTGACTAGAGAAGCAGAGGCTGTAATCACATAGGCTAGATTTTAATCAGCAAAACCTTGCAATGGTTTGCTTTGCCAGTTCTACAGTGTGACTTGATGATAAAGGGAAGTCATGAAACATCTACTAATTTTTGCAATGGTTCACTTTGCTTTTCTTATGAGATTTCATTTTTGTTTAATGGCATTAAATATGATTTATCCTCTCTCAGCCCATTAGCAAAGAGAGACCACTACAATGTTGAGGAATTGTTAGATTCCGCGGCTAACAATGACGATGTCAACGTGATAACATGGGACTCACAACCTGTCTTACAACATCTGATGGTAGGTGCATCATGCCTCAGATTTTCCTAACAAGTTAAATATTCTATTATATTGTTTTATCAATGCATTTGACCAGGAACAGCCCTGTCTGTTTTCCTTTCTAATGATGCTGGGCAAAGAAAGGTAACTCAATCGGAAAAAGGATAAGATTATTAGTTTCATAAAGAGACTAATATCATTTTAACGATTACAATGGGAAGAGGATTTTTTTCAAAACAAGACTGATAAAATCATTAAAGTGTAATTTTTGAACATTTTAAATTGCTATGCTCTTTTTAACAATAATTTTGGTTTTCTTTACTTTTTAACCTTGCCATTGTTATAAATTACTAGCTTTTAAATTTTATCTTCCTGGAAGTAGTGATAGGTCAACAAAGTGGAGACATTCATCCATCAATAAACCCAACATACATAGTACTGATAAGTAAAGAAAGAATGAATCTTATCTTCCTTAGGCTTACCATTCTCTTGCTTAATATAATTATCTTTGTGTGCCCAGTCAGAAGGGGTCAGCATAGAAAATCTTTTAACCTGAAGGATCAGATTTGCCTTTTACATGTTTTATTTTTACTACCATAGATTTTATTCTACTGTACAATATGGGCATGTGCTTTCCAATTTTTTTAAGAATACTCATTCAATAACATTATTAGAAGTGCTTTTAGGTAGTCCTATAGTTGTTATCTTAAGGATTTAACTTAAAAATGTTATATGGCTTTAAAGCTTTTGATTTAATTTGCCATGTGGCAAAAAAAAAAGTTTGATGTTGTTAATATTGAACTTTTTCCAGTGTCCTGGTTGTGAAATTGTCTTGAACAAAGTATTCAAATTAGTGGCAGATGAACCATTGAGATGTTATACTCGGATTTTCAAGGAAAACGGACCTCAACCAGTAGATTACTTCACTTGTGAGGATTGCAACTCAAAATGTAAGTTTGTATATTGTTTAACAACTCTTTTAATTAAATTCTAGGTTTTCTAGTGGAAAGCATTCAATTTTGTTTTCAATTGGCTCCAAATGTATTATTGAAGATGTGAAAAAAACAACAACAACCCAATTTAAAGCTCTTTCATGATAAAATTGTTGTAAGTAATCCAATATTACATTGATGGATAAGAATATTTTTCATTGAGTAAAATGTAACTGGCCCAGTGTTTTTTTAAATTTTTGGACATAAGGATACTTGATGATGTATGCTTTAAAACGCTTTACAAGGGATGCCAAGCAAACGCATTTACATGTGAACCTTTTCCAAAGACTCAAATCTACACTTACTCTAATAGGATTTGAACAGTTTTAAGTTGAGTTGTCCATAGTAGACCACAAAGCAGTGAAAAAGCTTAAAGTAAAACAAGATTTTATATTTTGAGTTCTATCCTGAGGAATTTTAGCAAAATTAATTGATTATGCTATTTTATTTTATTCATAGGGAAAACATGTATCAAGATTTTTAAAATGAATTAGAAGAAAGGAAACAAGTGGCTGTTATAATTTTGTTTTCTTAATTTCGTATTCATCAATATCTTCTTTGTGTTAAAATTTCTTTTTTTTTCTTTTTGTTCTGATCTTTTCAGGGATATGCAAATCATGTGTTCTCAGATGTCATGTAGGTATGTAGTATTCTTTTTCTTGTGTGGAATAAGTGGAGGATTTTTGTTAAACCCATGTTTTATCACACTTAAACTAACTACATGTTGAGGCAAGACCAAGCAACGTAACTCTATTCTTGATGATGATAAGACTGCATATACATCTCTCTCTCTCTTTCTCTCTCTCTATCTCTCTCTCTCTCTCTCTCTCTCTCTCTCTCTCTCTCCCTCTCTGTGCTGAGTTTTTGCCTTTTTCTGTGTCTAGGTCTTTACTAAGTAAAGTTGTCAAGAGATATAGATGTTGGATTTATCTCTCAACACATGCTTTGTTAAATAGTTAAATACACTTTTGGTTTCATGGCTACTTCGTGTAACAAGATTGACAATATGTAAATATGTTTCTTTGACATATTTGAATTTATCAATTTTGAACTTATGATACTTGATTGTTTAATCTATATGGCATACTTGAAAACAATGATTGTGTAGTCTAATTACCATGGATTAAAATAAAGGCCAAGTTGGAAGCAGATTTTAAAAAGAAAAAAGGTGGTGAGAATTTGGAAGGCTTTTCCGTTCTCTTCCAATCTGTAGGGAAACTACACAGCTAAATAGTTGCCACAGTAATAATGTGATAATAACGAAAAATGACAATCTTCTTTTGTTTTTGTTTTGTTAATTACCCCCACATTTATATCTTTCATTTTCATTGAAATTAAATGTCTTATTGTGAGGAAATGTACTTTTCAAAAAACATTTTTTATTCTCTATTTTCTTTTTCAATTCCAAGAAAATAAAGAGAACTATAAGATCTGGATTGTACTTATTAAATAACTAATCTTTTGTACCTCATTGTTTTATCAACAGGTCACACCATAACTCCATTTGTTCTCAAACACACTCCATCCTGGTAAGTATTTTCGAATTCATTTGATAGGCCGAGATTATCTCTCAGAAGATAGGACGCTTAAGGCTCTGACCATGCCGTATGTACTATGTCTATGTACTGGAACAATAAGTTCTTGCTATATCTCATACTTATAGGCAAACTTTAAGGTATATCAGTCTATTTTTGATTATATCTAGGGGCATGCTTTAGATCCGAAGAGAAGTGTGAGAAAAGTTTTAGTTTAATGCTTTATGTTTCTGTATGTTTTATTTCCTCAGGGGTTGCTGTTATTGTGCCAAGAAAAAACTGTGCAAGATTCAAAATGATGACTGAAATCCAAATGAGCCGTAACAGAAACCAGGCCTGTTCTGTTGATAGCAATAGATCTTTACTCAAACACTGTGATATTGAAGACAGTTTGTTTATTAGGTCTTTGTAGAAGACGGTGTAATGTATACTAGTAGTATTTCAATTCTGTAATGCTTGCAGCTTACAGTATCAATAAATCTGTGTAAACTTTCTTGTTTTTCACTAAAGAAATCACATTTGTAAGATCGCAACCCCAAACTTGAGATTTAGGATAATGTATGCGTGTAAGATCAACTTTTATCTGTTACAAATTGTGATAAGAATCAATCTTTCATCTTTCAATTTTTGCTCGATGAATCAAAGATCTTTTCAGAATTATCCACATCACTGCATTCTGAGATATTATGACATTTTAGTCTTTCATATGTGTAACGGATTGTTGTGAAGTTTGCTTTAGGGTTTGTTGTTCTCCCCCACACCAAACAAAGCCTAAGCTCTCATATTTTTTCACTTGTCCTTTTTGTATAATTGTATTGTTTACAATCTTAATTTGGAATGTTGCTTTTTTGTAGCCCCCATCAAGGCAGTAACCCTTAAGAGAAGTAAAAATGAGTGTACACACAACACAAAGTTCATGATAACATGATGACTGACAATGATTGTGCAACAAGTTTTGGTTTCTATCTCTACATAGACACTAGACTAAGCAATAGGTAACTAGGAAGTGATTTTGCGGAGAAAAGTATGGCATGTTATTCAGCATCTAGAATAAAGTAATTCTTTTTATCCTGACTTAGAAAAACAGAACTTGTAACTCCAGAAAAAAACAAAACTACTTAAAATCCAGTAGTATCTGGTGGCTGGCTAGACTCAGGGTGATTAGAATATGAATTTTGCTGTTGCAGCTTTTTTTCTTATTTTCTTCATTCACAATTAACACCCACCACCCCTCCTTCTGGATTGGTGAAAATTTGCAGTGAACCAACTGGTCTCTTCTATGGGTGCATTTATATTTATAGACCAGATGGCGTTCTCCCTGTTTCAGACCGTAGCCATCTTTGTCGGACAAGCTTAAACGTTTTCTGGTTCTTGTTCATGCTCACATCTGAGACTTCAGTCAACCCTTGATTGATACATTTGATGTCAGGTCTTATACTTATACTCTTTAGTTATGTTGATAGCATTGCTAAAAGATGGCACCTAGTCAGCTAGTATTCTTTCTTGTCTTGTAGCTTATGGATGACTTTGTGTGTTGTGTGTAGAACCTGTGGTGTTTTTCAGACTATTTAAAAAAAAACAACCAAAAAATGTTATGGTTTAACGCCTGCGTTTACACAGTTTAGGTCACATCGCTGGCGGAGCACTCTGGGTATGTTAACGTGCTGCCACACAGAGATAAACGGAGAATTCACACCAATAACTTCCACAGTCACATTATAATGACACCAGGCCAACCAGTCTTATCACTGTTCTCATGATGCTGAGTGCCAGGCGGGCAGCTGCTAAAAACGATTTTTGCAACTTAGGTATGTCGCGGTGTGGGAATCACCCGCCACCTACTGATTACAAGGCGGATGCTCAACCAACTGCACCAACGAAGCCAGTCAGACCATTTCACTCTCAATGGTGCTTTAAACATGTCCCGAATTCAATTTTGGTCTCTTCCCACCCGTCTGTATTTTCACTTTTGGGGTTCTTTCTTCAATTTTTTTACTTGTTACCTGTTGTAAGCATTGAGTTCATAACCATGCAGTTACTTTTCCAGTCTTTTGTTTTTCTTCTTGCTTGTCAGTTTGCTAGAACTGTCTAATTTTTTCATTGTTGTACTTAAACTACTTTACAAAAGTAAGATTCAAGTGTCATAATTGATTGCCTACAAAACATTACAGGGAAAAAATATTGATAATGTTAGCTGTTACAACTATATAATGATCTATTTGATTCTGTATTTCATTAAGAAGATTTATTCGTTGGCTCAAGTGGTTGAGATGCTGCCTTCGAACTGTTCAATTCCATCTCTGCCTGAATCATGCCTTGGAATTTACAATTCCACAGCTGTCCTTTCTGTGTTGGGAAACAGTGCAAAGCATAGTTGGCCCTGTGTGAGTATATAATGTGATTAGGCAGATATTGGTATTAGTATTAGAGTGAGTTGTCTATTTATCTGGTGTGACAGTGACAGTGCATACACTTGTCTCAAGTTCTCTGCCTGTGAAAAGGATGATTTACTCCACCATGCATGACGCTCAATTGAATGTGTCATATGTTACATTGGCATTTTCTAATGTCTTTGTGAAGACATTATCTTTTTATATTTTTACAAGATTTCCATAGTTACAGTTTAAATAATTCACAGCAAGGCTTTTATTTTACTTCTACAAAATTGGTCAAGCTTATGAATTATTTGTTTTCATGGAGTCTTCACTTAATAAGAATACATACTATACTCCTCTTGTCCGAGTCATTTTTGCATTGACAGATTTGTTGTGATCTGCTCAAGACTCACATTGATTTCTTTCAATGCTCTGTATGTGGGAATGATAAAGATACTTCTCTAAAATCTATCAAGTTCATGATATGAAAGGAGAGGTAATTCAATGTAATAATGCTTTCATAATCGTTTTAGCTCTTTACTGTTTAGAGTAATGTTGAGTTTTGAATTCTGCTCAAAAAGCTTGATTCAAGTATCAAATAGCTCATATGGAAATGTGGGAGTCTTTTGATTGTATAGGCCTTCATGTGTTTGCATGTGTGTGTATGTGAGGGAGCGAGAGTGAAATTATTAATGTATGTGTACATATGGCAGAGGGAGCATTTTACAGTATTACTGTATTTATACACTCACACTCACACTTTTTTACTATTACTATACGTATACTTGGAACTCATTATCATAAATTCATGTGAGCAAGCATCTTTCTATATCTATATCCTGTTTTCTGATTGTGTTTAATGCTGACTCTCTGTGATAAGCACATAATTACAATGAATTGGTAAATAGATAATGTTATCAATCTACTTAAAATTTATTTTTCCGTTATACTTTACTATGCCAATTAAGTATATACTTTGCATTCAAAATATAGCATTTAGCTTTGAATCTATGAAACACGCTGTTTCCCACACCTGACTTTGGATATGAAATATTCTGAAATGTTTCTTCTTTTACTGCACACACACACACGCACAGAGAGAGAGAGAGAGAGAGAGAGAGAGAGAGAGAGAGAGAGAGAGAGAGAGAGAGAGAG
>JAUEKY010099597.1:0-10522 GCA_031833965.1 Scyllaea pelagica
GTATCTGTGTCAATATTAATATCAGACCAGGACCAGGCCTGCCATGTAATTGATCAACAATTTTTTTTCAAATCTAAGAATATTGATTTATCATGATTCTTCTGATGCAGAGACCTTGCGGAAACCGTTAAGTCCTCCTCGACTGCCCAGCAGGTCATCCCAACGTCTTCGCCATTCCAGAACAAGCAGTCCCATCTCTGGTGTTGCCAGCACCAGCAGCCTTAGTAGTAGTAGCTCCCCTGGCAGCCTTGGCCTCCGCCAGCCGTCTACGGAGGTTGAGCAGCTTCCGCAGACCTCAGAGTTTCAGGTATGCCAAAGGGATGTTGACTAGTATCATTGCAAGTTTGTTCAGCTGTTCTTACCTTCGTGTGTTTAATGCTAGGCTAAGAGCCATAAATATGCAGGCAAGTTCTAAGTAAATTTTTTAAGGGCTGATTTTGGCTGTTTGAATTTGACTGGACCATTATCTCATAAGGATTTACTGATAATGCTGATATGTCAGAAAGACTCCATCACCTGATGGCCCTCACTCTAGTCTAAATCCATCATAAGTCTTAAAACACTTTCCTTCTTGGGAAATTATTATTTTTAAAAAGAATTTACTATCGACTGCAAGGTTTGAATAGTTTAAATCGCACAAATTGCCACGCAAATACCCCCCCCCCCCCCAAAAAAAAAAAAAAGAAAAAAAACCAAAAAAACAAACAGATTTTAAACAGCTTTCAGAAGACTGCTTTGTTTGATCTACAAATCCCCTAACCTTGTTAATTTTTGCTAGAGCTGAAACTTCTGATATGTTTGATTCTTTTCTTGTCAAAATCTTCCTGCACCATGCTTAAACGGCAGATGCAAGGTTGCCTTGAATCAGGTGTTGTTTCCCAATGTGCCCTCAATATTGAAGTAAATTTATAAATTTTTCATCAAATGTCAACTGTTTCCTTGTTGTGCCCATCAAAGAATTGAATCTGATGTTGAGTTGAGAAAGAAAATTTAAGGTGTGATTATGATTGAAGCTGAAGTGATGAATATTTTTTACTAAGATGATGATTCTATAGCAATTTTACTGAGTGAAGACATGATTTTATGCATACTGTGGTAATGATAATATTGATTGCTCATGAATATTAAGTACCAAAGTGGATTGAGAGCTGGGTTTGGCACTCCGGAAATAAGTAAAGCTTCAAAACCTTTGTGTTCCACTTCAACTCTCCTTAAATACTGAATGAAAGAAAGGAATAAGGCTTGAGGATAGATTATGAAGTATTCATTTCCGGGAACATTTCCAATTGCAAAATATTCATAAAGGTTCATCTTGATTTGGGAAATGGTAAGAAATGATATTGTTATCTCTTTAAGAAATGTGCATTTTTATGAATGAATTTCTATAATGAAATGAGCCCAGTTTTTATCAAGTGCCCTACAAGCCTTAGTGATGGGAAATGTGTGAAAGGCATACTGAACAGCTACCACCCAGGGCTCAAGCCAGGGGATTATTGCCTTTTTATAAACTATTCAAGAGAATATATTTTGTTCTTTTTCTTTAGGTACTACAATCAAGTCTTATTTTCTTAGTGTTTTTGTCAGTAAGGGCTCTCTGCCAAATGATTTTATCCTCAAGCAATTTTTTAACAGCATTGTAAATATTCAAACTTTTAAGAATTTGAGTTCCTTGTTTCATTCTGTCGTATTTCTGAATCTCTGATATCAGGTGCTCCACTACCGCCTGTCCAAAGCGGTGGAGATCACGCTGACCATGGGAGACATTGCCGAAAGGACCAGCGATGGCATTGTGAACTGGACGGATGGGTCTCTGTCTCACGCTGTCACACTGCCCAGCCGGAGGATTTGTGCCAAGGCTGGCGCCTTGATGCGCGCCGCCTGTAACAATTACCTGGAGAACAAAGACGGGCTGCTGGAGTCGCCAGACGTATTAACCACTCCAGCGGGTGGCTGCTTCCCCAGGAGCGTCCAGGCTTTGCTACACGTCACGTCGCCCTCAGCCAACAATGATCGTCTTGCAGCATGTCTGCTGGAGGTGAATGCTAACTGCCTGAGATTTGCCAATGAACGACTTGCCTTGGAGAGCTTGAGTCTGCCGCTTATTGGGGAAGGTAAGACTGGAATGGTAGAGTTGTCTGATTGATGTCTTGTTGCATCTTGGCTGTTGAGTTGACCGGAACCATCTGGTCATCCTTTTGGACGGTGGGGGGAAATTATCTCTGGTGAGTGGGTAGAGGGCTGCTCTGGCTATTCTGGGCACAGAGGGCACTAAGGCACTGCTGAGGCGATGGGGTCCTTTTAGTCTTAGTCTGTCTGTCCTGCTGGCAATTCTCTGCCGTTGCAGTTTTGTCTGGATTTTCAAGGGAATGGAACCTATTACATACAGTATCCCATGAAATTTCATGCCATGCAGAAGAATTCAGTCCTGTAAAAGAAAATGCTGCCCATGAATATAAAAAGAGTATACCCTTTACCCTATTCCTGTTGTTGGGGTCCAAATGGACCCCAGCACCATGTTTTCGAGCTCTAAAATTGAGAGTTTTCAAGGTAGAAAGCTGAAATTTGGTTGACTTTTCCTAATTTTACCTTTTCTATGACCCGTCCAAATTTTGTCTAGCTCACATGCATAGTTTGCTCACTCCAAAACAGTATCCCCGGATTTTGAGATTCCTTTTCTGTGGGGTCTTTTTGGATCCCCTAACCTGTAAAGAGAAAAATACTGGAATTCTCTGATTCTGTACCCCATGGGAATTGCATGGCATTGCTGGGGTTTGAAGGAAGATTTCTGTACCTGGGGGGAAAACAGGATCAGTCTGACTTTTGAGTGCTATTATCCCTGATGATATTTGAAGTAAAGAATCCAAACACTTCGCGTGCTTCAGGGTTTGAGTAGTAATTTTGTAGAGCAATACTCTGTTTTACACTGTGACTGTTCCAGTCCTAATTATAGTAATACATTGCACTGTCTTTAGCCTTGCAGCTGCAACTGCAACTACAATAGATGATAGAAAAACTCAGAACACTGGTGTGGTATGGTGCCGAGGGTGGGCGGGGCCGTTCAGGGAGGAGGATGTGGGAGAGAGAAGAATCAGGTAGATGAGGGGTTCGAACCCCTTCCTGCCACAGTGATGCCGCAGGAGTGGGCAAGCTTATCCACTTGGCTATTATCGGCTACCCCAAATGGATTTTCGTGCATTCTCCTGCTGGTTGCGATGAGATGTTGCCGTTGCGGCAACGGGTTCAGCCTCCCCGACCCCTACACCCCCCAACCCCCGCATCTAGGGGTACCTGCTTTTTCTCTCCTGTTTACAACACCAATGTTATGAGATTTTCTATTTCCAGTGGCTGCTCCACTTCTTTATTCCAATAAAGGAAAATCAGCTGTGTATTTATGAAAAAAACGAAAGCAATCGAAACAAAACGTCTGGTTCAACAAGACACAAAGAGCTTTGTAATCAAAAAGTTTCAGCTGGAGCCATTTTTAGAGATTGCTATATCAATGAACTGTTTTACAATACGAAAAGGGGAGAAGATGCTTTGATTCTGAAATAAAACTTAATGTAATTTTTTATTTTAAAGATTTTGCTTTAATGTGAATGCCTTCCACATTAAGCCATTATCAAGAAACAAACCAAAGCATGCAAGTTGAGGAATCAGGGTAGAGCCAATCACATGGCATAAAATGATAACATTTCAAATCTTTTGGGCCATCACTTTCAATTTCAATATATATTTGAATAGAAATTTACAAGTTAGAAGTCTACACAAATCAAGCAAATTATGTGTCTCAGGCAATCAATGATACTCCTGGTAAACAAACTCTAGAAATGTGTGGTATTTGCTTGTTTTCCTGTTTCTTTTCATTGGACTTGGTGTGCTCTTACCCTTGTTCAATTTCCTCCATTCACTCCCTGGATATCTTCCATACTCTAAGTTCCATTACTTTTCCTTTGTACTGCCATCGAGAATAATCTCATTTTATTTCATATCTTGTTTTTGGCATGTAATGTAAAAAGTCAGTTTGATTTTGATTTTTTAATTTGAATTTGTAAGCGTTTAGAAGCATCAGTATTAGGTGCTCTAGAAATGTTGTTATTATCATCATTATGTAATAAAGGCCCCAGAAAAGACAGAAGATTGAACAAAACTTAATTTATACCCACAATTCAATATCCCACGCCCATGTAAAGCATAAAGTAAAGGTTGAAACGGAAAATGCAAGGATTATATCATACTTATAGACAGCATAAAAATGAAACCGTCACCATTCACCATGCAAAAAATCATTGATTAACCTAAATAATTCACTAATAAATATTTGTTTTTAAGTTATTTTTTTTTAAACTGTTACACAGCTTGTTGATCATAATGATTTGGGAAGGGAGTTCCAAACAGATGGTCCAATTTTGTAGAATGATTTTGTTTTGTTTTGTTAGTAATTCTCCTTTGTACCACCTAACGACTGTGTAGGCAGTGAGGGACCTGACATAATGCTTTACACCAGAATGTGTCAGAAAGTACAAACTCAATCTGATATCAAACTAAAGTCAGGAAAACTCTGAGACAAGAGATTGAGACAAGCAGGTGGCCATTCCACTGTGCCCACCCTTGAATGGCTCAAATAAAACACATTCAGGTGTACATCGAGGGAGGTCAAACAAATTTTAATGTAGCCTGAGATTGGACTTGCAGCCTTATCTACAAAGATAAGCTGCTTAACCACTACAGGCACGTAAAAAAGGCTGCCTGATGCAAAAGTACAAGCTCAGCTGCAATTCTATTCGGCTTTGTGCTATGAACACCATTCAGGACAACTTGCTTGTTACGATGAGCTGGAGAAAGGAAAAGCAAGGGGAGGTAACCTACCTGAGCAGATTGGGAGCCCAGACGATGGCCAGGTTCTTGGAATGCATCTCCGTCTCCTGGCCAAAGGCTGCCACACGGGCCAAGTGACGCATCAGGTACTCTGTGGTCCTGCGGGGAACACAACAACAAACAGACTGATTCACAAACCCTGGCAAAGCTTGACTTATCTTACAAGGAAAGTTTTCCCTTCATTTTGCATTCCATCTGTATTTCACTTTCATATTCCATCTATATTTAACTAGCCTTTATTTTCGTAGATAAGATCTACGTTTTAATCCTGTCTAATGAGAAAAAGCTTTGATATAGCCCAACAAAGGACCCAAAAGGGAGGTTAACATCAATGCTGTTCTCATTTATAATATTCATATAGTTGCCAGATAAAGATCTTTGGTGGGAATGTTACTGTTTTGCCTAGTACAGTTCCCTGTACTAATTAATTCAATATGAATTTGAAAGGATTGAAAAGGGGAGATTAACCCCAATGTTATCAATCTTTGGTGGGAAATGTTGCTGTTTATCCTAGCACTATTGCTGGTGCTAGTTACTCTGATACAACCGAACAAAGGACAGCAAAGGGTAGGTCGACACAGCTCCTATTAATCTATATAGAAAATCTGTTCTCGTTTATGATTTTATTTCTTTGCCTGACAAAGCTCTTTGATCAAAATGTTGCAGTTTTGCCTTGTACTACTGTCACTGGTACTAGTTACTTTGACATATAACCCTACTAATAGCTGAAAAAGGGCCGCTAAGACAAATGGCTTACATATATGAAACAAGCAATTTCATTCAATTCCCTACAAAAATCTTTGGTGGGAATGTTGCTGTTTAGCCAAGCCGTCCCAAGATTACATAGCGGAGGACAGTGGAGGGAAGGAGAGAAATGGAGCTGGCTGGAGGACATGATCTTCAGCTCGTAAGTCAGCTGAAAACCGGACGCAGTGAATAATGATGATGTCCGAGCCTCATGTGCCTCCAGGCATGGAGAGAATTAAGGTCAAGGTAAGGTTGCCGAGCACTGCTATCGGTTCTAGTAACTTTGATATTCTAGGCCTACAAAGGGATAAAAAGGAGTGGTCATCACCAATGCTGAGCATCTGTTTTGAAAATCTGTTGACGTTTAAGATACTTGTTTAATTGCCCGGCAAAGATCTTTCGTTGAAACGTTGCTGTTTTGCCTAGTACTGTTACTAGTATTAAGTTACTTTAACATTGCCCCGCAGCTAATCTGTTTTCATTTATGATATTTGCTCAATCGGGCCTGACAAAGATCTCTGGTTGAAATGTTGCTATTTTGCCTCGTTCTGTTTACCTGTAGTGCGGGGGAGGAAGCTGCTGTACCACGTCATGAATCTTCAGCAGTCGGTTGTCCTCGTCCCTCACTGCGTCCTGTAGGAGTAAAACAAAAGCAGGGATTTTAAAAAACCATTGTGGTTTTAACGCCTGCATATACACAGTTTAGGTCACATTGCCGGCGGAGCACTCTGGGACATGTTAACGTGCTGCCACACAGAGATAAACGGAGGACTCACACGACTATCTCACCCAGTCACACTATTATCTCACCCAGTCACACTATTATCTCACCCAGTCACAATATACTGACACCGAGCCAACCAGTCTTAGCACTGTTCCCACAATGCCGAGCGCCAGTTGGGCAGCTGTTAGATAAACAATTGTTACAACTTAGGTATGTCGCGGTGTGGGAATTGAACTCACCACCTACCGGTTACGAGGCGGACGCTCAACAAAGTGCACCAACGAAGCCGGTAGCAGAGATTTGATTACATCATCATCAACATGGGTGTTAGGGGTCAAAGTAAAATGGACTAAAATTTCCGGCAGGTTAGACTTCCAAACGAAAAAAAAAATATTACAAAAGGAGAATCAATGTTAAAAATGTTAAAAACAACCATTCTTATTGTTGGAAAAAAATCAGCAAGGGTATAAAATTCAGTTCAAATTTCCCAGTGTTGGAAAATTATGTTGATCTTTGACCCTTGATGGGTGTTTGTATGGTCCCACTAATATAAGAATAACAAATTCCAAGACTTTGAAAACAAAAATCAAAATTTTCCAAGACATAACCTCTAAAATTCAACAGATTGTCATGAACTTTTCTCATTTCAAAATGCAACATAAAAGGAAAATTGAACAAAAAAATCTATGAGTATTGACTTAAGACTTCAGATCAATGCTGTTTCTATACCCCCTGTACCAGCCTCTTTGTCTTCATACAACAGATGGCAAAAACCCCCAAACTTTTAGACTGCAAGCGTGTAAAAAAACAGAAAACAAGAAAAATCCTGCTTTGCATAATTGTATTCGTCATAGCACGACTGTTTTTCAGCTGTGTGAGGATGCCTTCTCCTTGGGGAAGACTATTCCAAGAGATTGAATGAAATGAGAAAATATGAAAATTTTAAGACTTTTCCAAGTCTCATTTCTTCAATATCAAATTCAATTTTTCCAAGAGAACACACAGGGATAAACGGAGAACTCACACGCATACGATATCTCACCAAATCACAACATATAAACACCAGGCCAATCAGTCTTAGCAGTGTCTCAATAAAGCCAAACGCCAGGCGGGCAGCTGCTAAAAAACTGATTTTTACAGCTTAGGTAGGTCGTCCCGGTGTGGAATCACACCTACCACCACCTACCAGCTATGAGGCGGACGCTAAACCATTTGCGTCAACAAAGCCGGAGAGAAGCTAGGTGATGTGTTACTTACGGCAAACTTGTCGTAGAGCTGGTAGGTGAGGAGGGGGTTGGGCAGCTCCCGGAAGTACATCTTGAGCAGGGAGCTGATGCTATGGATGTCCTGGAGGTAGCACTCCTCCGTCAGGTCCGGCACCCGGTCCTCATCAAACGCAAGCCTGGGAGAGGAGGAGGAGGAGGAGGTGGAAAGAAGGGGGGTAGGTGGAAGGTGGGATGGAACAAAAAGGGGATTAGATAAAATTCCAAGCTCTTTGGTGAATGTTAAGCAAAAAATAAAAAACAAAAAAACCTGCGACACTTGTTGAATATGTTTTCAAATAACCTGTGAGATAGCCATGTACAACAAAATATAATGTAAAATATAACATATATATAAAAGTATATCATTGTGAATCATTTTGTCGGCAGACAGAAGATAAACACATGCAGTGCTGTTGCATGCAGGCAAACTTTCATCCTTGATCCTGGTATGACAGATACAGAATAAGCATGTCATACCATAAAGTACAAAAGTAACTGATCCGATGTGAATGGATAGGAAATTATATAGCGATTGGTAAGCTGGGGGAAAGTGGGTTGGCAGGGAAAAGAGAGATTAAATGGAGATCCTGGCAGGAAAGAAGATACAGATGTCATGTGACAAATGCAACTGATCTAATGCAGGTGGATAGGAAAAATAATGTAAGGGATAGGTGAAAAAGATTGAATAATCCTGATTTCAAATAAGAAACAGCCCCGTTGCAGAGGGACAGAAATGCAAAAAGTAAGACTAGATTTGGTTACACTTCAACCATATTGTTTGTGATGTTCATCTTATGTGATGCGCCCAGAGCCCTCAATCCAAGAGGGGTGCATGGCGCAATATAAATGTGTATTATTATTATTATTGTTATTATTATCATTATTGTTGTCCTAGTTTGTGCTCAGTAAACTAATGAGTGTGATATTCATCACTTTGCGATAATAAACTCTTTATTTTGTGTAGCATAGTTCTCAATGTGTAGTAGATGAGACACTTCGGTTAGGAGATCGCTGGCTTTTTGTTACGAGGTACACACAAACGTTTCACACTGTAGTGCATGGCACAAAACTAATTGTATGTCTGTTGAAACCCTTTTGGTTTCATAAAAACCATAATGGTGCTTGCAACAAGCCTTTAAAGTGGTTTTCTAGAGCATTCCTATTACCAGCGGTAATATGGTAGCTTACCGGAGCTTTTGTATGTTGGAGGTGATGCCAGACAGGCGGTAGATGCCATGGACGATTCCGTACTCCTCTATGATCTCAGTGCAACTCTTCAGCAACAACGGCACTGGAAGAACAAACAACAGAGGTTTTATGCATTTGTACCTGATCATCTCATTTAAATTGATAAGAACTAACCGGTTTTGCAATATAAATAGAATGAATCAAGACCAAATGATATCACGGCATATGATAATATTCATATATTTTTCATAAATGCATAAGCAGCTGGAAAGAAGAAAATCAAGCAAAAAGGGATGAAAACATAAATGATGGTAATGATGATAATGATGCTGATGATGGTGATGATGATGGTGATGATGGTGATGATGATGAAGATGATGATGATGATGATGCTGTTGATGATGATGAAGATGATGACAAAAGGGATGAAGTAGTGGGGCAGGCACAGAGCACAGTAGTGTGGCGGCACAGTGCCCAGAGTAAACAAAGCCATTCATAGAAGAAAGAATAAGAGAGAGAAAAACTAGGAAGATAGCCTTGCTGTTTGCAAGGCGGTGTTGCTGTGGCAGGCGTAGGTTCGAAACCCTCCATATTCCTCATTTTTCTCTCTCCTCTTCTTTCTTCTTTGAACGGTTTTGTTTACTCCTGGCACTGTGCCACACCACAGGTCTGAGTTTTTAAACACAAAAGGAACGAGTCATTATCATTCCCTGTCAGAGGCCTGCCCCTTACCATCATGGCCGGAGTTCAGTAGATGTTCCCCAAGGTCACAGCCAAACACTCTCTCCTTGACAATACCCGACTGCTTGAGCTGGTTACGAGGCGGCCGGTGGGAGAAGAATGTACGCAGGAAGGACAACAGCTTGCCATGTTTACGCATCACTGAAAAGGTGACGGAAAACGAAATAAATGAATATATGAAAAATAAAAACCCACTTGAAAAATGTATCCAATAGTTAATAATCTAAACATTGCCCCGTCAAATTTTACTTCTACTTAGAAAAATAATAATCAGATAATAGAAAGAATATTCTTAGGCTTTCAAAGAAAAGAGGAAAATTTGCTGGATTGTAAATTCTTAAAGCGCGTGTAAGATATGTATTTAGTCCACTGTAGCGTAAATTGCATATGTGCATTGAGGGATAAAGCAACTGATAGAAAGATTTCCATACTCTGGTAATCAGAAACATTCAAAATCCATACGTCCATCACCACATGTAGCAATGAGTGATTATGTAAGGCTGAATCATGATGTTCAATCCCCATTAATCTGTGAGTTACTACTTCTGTGCAATGTTACGATAAAGAGGTTGTTTTAAAAAAAGCAAAGGGGAGAGGAGGGGGAGGGGGGGGTTGCAAAAAATACTGGAAAATTAACAAAACCTTTTTTTTTTTAGATTTAATGAGCGCAGAGGGTGTACTGTGGCACATCTTGTGATATGTTTTTGCTGAGTGTCAAATAACGCAACAGTGATGATGCAGTGTTAGCTTGGGTCTTTCCTTTCTTGAAGGTTGTACCAGTGCCCCCCCTCACAATCAGAAACCCCCCTCTCTCTCTCAATCTCTTTGTCTCTCTCTCTCTTCCTCTGTCTGTCTGTCTGCCTGTTTCTGTTTTTCTCTCTCTCATAAACACACTCCTTTCCTCACTCTCTGTCTGTCTGTCTGTCTGTCTGTCTGTCTGTCTGTCTGTCTGTCTGTCTGTCTGTCTGTCTCTCTCTCTCTC
>JAUEKY010099708.1:0-10518 GCA_031833965.1 Scyllaea pelagica
GAGAGAGAGAGAGAGAGAGAAAGGAGAAAGAGATGCAGGAATACATTACCATAGTGTGATCCTACTAGTATCAGTAAGAGATAAAAACAAAAAAAAAAATAAACATGTTTATTTTATAAATTCAATGAGAGTATGTGTGTCGAACAGATGGTCAGTTGTTCGTAAGACACCCAGACTATCGAATTACATCATCAAAAAAAAAACACACATAATAGCCAAAGAGACATTACCCATGAATTTAGCTCACAAACAGTTCACTGCAATGGTAAAAGAGTATCACTTTCATTATACAACCCTTTAAGGTGAGGGTTTCACATTTCACACCCTGTTTTGACACTTTTTACAAGGTTATATCACTGTCTCAGTCTCAGTACTCTAGCCCAGTTAACATGCTGCTGCACAGAGATAATTGGAGTTCAAATTGGAATACCGTATCTCCAAAATCTTCATTATACTGACACCAACCAGTCTTAGCACTGTTCTCATAAGGCTGAACACAAAATTGGGCAGCTGCTAGATTGCAGAATTTCATGTCTTGTGTATGACGTAGCCAGGGGTCAAACTCACAACCTATGGGCTCAAAGTCAGGCACTCAAGCAACCACTTGAGTGAATGGCACCAGTGGTTCAAGTTGATGCAAGAATCTTTAGGAAGCAATCAAACAGAACCTTTGTTGGCTTAAATGTTCTAATGAATTCTCAATAAGGAGGGAAAACTTTAAAAACTAAAAAAGAATTGAAAAACCATATTTACAGGAGAAAAATCAAATTTAATGATATTGCTGAAAAAAAAAAAGAAACAACCAAGCTGAACAAGACATTTCCATGAATCAGTTTAAATTACAATATTATCATCTAATACTGGAGGCAAACTAGCACTTGATAAACAACAGGCTACAACATGTACACTTTCAAGTAGTCTCTTGATGTCCTCACTATTATTTCAAAACTTCTTTGGTTATACAGTCACACATATAATAGAGTAAAATTTTCAAAATTTACAATCATTAATTCACACTTGTGATGTATAATTCACTTTGGTATGCCTCAAATATGAGCAATTGTTCTTATTTAATCAAAATGTTTCCTCTAATCTCTTTCTCTTCCAAAAAAAAAACCTAGCAGTTCTTAGTGCTGCTTAATTACACTGAAAAATATAACAAAAAATAATTGTACACTTGAAATGAGAGTGTTTATTCTTGATCTATTAGTGCGGCTTTGTGGTCTAGTGGTAGACTCTTGGGCTTGTGACCCTGAGACTGCCGGTTCGATACAGGTCTTTGACGGCGCAAAGTTGAGTCCTAGGAAAAGGCTCTTTACTCACCTTTTGCCACTCAACACAGGTGTAAAATGAATACCTGGCCATTTACAGCGTTGTCCCCATTCAAAGAAAATGTACTAGCGCCTAGCAGGCAGCAAGTCTTGTCCTATATGTTTCCTGCAGTATTGGTTGGGAAGACCCTGTAAAGCACTTTGAGAACGTTAGTGGTTACTGAGCTATAAAATGATCTACTTTTTTTTTTCTTTTTGATTAATTAAATCCTTTTCTTTAATCTTTTTCTTTTCCAAAGAAATTCATCAGTCCTTAATGCTGTTTATATAAATTCAAAGACATCATAGAAAACTGTACACATTGAAATGTGAGAACCTGTCCATTACCCATTAATCAAAACATTTTCTTTTATTCTTTTTCCAAAAAAAAATCCATCAGGTCCTATGTTCATCATCAGTTCTTAATGCTGCGTAAGTATAGTTAAAGATATCACAGAAAATTGTACACATGAAATATGCTCATTTGCTTTTTCATCAATTAATTAAACTCTTTCTCTAATCTCTTTTTTTTCCAAAGAAACTTATGAGTTCTTAATGCTGCTTAAGAATACATACATATATCACAGAAAATTGTAATCATGAAATGAGGGCACTTACATTATACTTATTATATCAATTAAATCATTTTTTATCTCTTTCTTTTTCTGAAGAAATTAGTTTTTAATGCTGTTAATATATATTCAAGGACAAAATAGAAAATTTTACACTTGAAATGTGAGAATCTGTCCTTCATCCATCGATCAAAACATTTTCTCTCATCTCTTTTCCAAACAATTCCATGAGTTCTTAATGCTGTTTAAGAATACTTAAAAATATCACAGACAGTTGCATGCTGGAAATGTGAGCATGTGTTCATTATCTATCGATTAAACTATTTTCTCAAATCTCTTTCTTTTACAAAAGAAACCCATCAGTTCTTAATGCTGTTTATGTTCACTCAAAGATACAATAGAAAATTGTACAAATGTGGGCTTTAATTTACTCTTTATCTACTGATTAAATCATTTTTCCAAAGAAATCCATCTGCTCTTAATGATGCTTAAGTATACATCAGGTAAATATATCACAGAAAAATCTTGCAACCAAACATTAAGCAGTGAGGTAATACTTATATCTGAGTCTGAGGAGTGTTTGTTAAAAATGGAGTTGGAGCCACTCTCGGCATCAGTCCTTTCTCTTTCTGCCTCTGTACCATCTCTTCTCTCCTCTTCCTTACTTCCTCTCGCAATTTCTGATATTCTGGATGATTCAGTTTGTAACTTAATTTCCATAGGACTGGTTTTGAACGAGGTGTGTAACGTTGACCAAACATATCAGTCTTTTGGCCGGGCGGTGGAGGAGTTGGTGGAGGTGAGGGTATTGGTTGGAAGCGATGGGCATACCTTTTGTAGTTTTCAGGGGGCAGAATGTCACCTATGAAAATTGAAAAAAAAAAGAGTTAAGACAGCATCTACTGACTGAATATTTTATATCAATACATCCTGGCAACAATCTTGACAGGAATGTTGGCAGTGCCTGCTCATTTGATGAGTAATTCAAGGCCAAAAAGTTTCTGATAAATTTTTCTTACTATTGTCACCTATCTGCAAATGATTTTCTATGATACAACTTTCACCACAACATTTATTTTTTTTTATTTCATGGGAAAATGCTCTTGCTTAAAAAAAAGAAACTCTTGAAACTCTGTTATTCTACCCACTTAATCTAGGTACTGTGTTATACATGCACAGATTTTTGTCAAATACTGATGTTCACCATCTTGATTTTGTGATTTTCAAATTTATGATACAAGCAACAAGTCATTTAAAGGTCAGTCCCTATCGATGAGATAAGATATCAGTTTTGCTGTCATAATCAATTAACAAAGGCCTTATTCCAAATCAACTTCAAGAATCTTTTCTGCTTATATTTCATTTGAAGTTCAAATAGGATATAGAAGAAGCTAGATACATGTAGTGTAACATCTATAAAGTCACAGAAAAGAGGATGTCAATAAATGAACCTTTTAACTATAGCCTATACAGTCATTCTAGCTTCTTCATTGCCAGCCTTATTATTGTTGATGACTTTCATCAGCATTACCAAACTGTCAGCTATAACATTACTGTAATTACACGTGCTATGTTGAGCACAACACCCAGTACTTACTTTTGCTCTCTGTTATATGTATGCCAAAAGCTTTATCAGTTCTGATGAGTCAGTGAAGTCTTAAACCCAATGCTTAAAAAACTAAAAGATTTAGTGGCACCCATAGATTGCAAAGGTGTGTTTTTGTAACACTTTGTGCCATGAGGATTGATACACTCCATTTCATTTTATATCATTATCTGGTGCCCATTTACAAATACAGTTTAGGTCCAACTATTCTTCAGATGGATTTCTCTCGATCATGTCATTAAGCCAAGAAGGAGATAAGCCCACTGTGACCTTTTGGTGGTAGGCTTTAATTCTAATTTTGTCCAGACACTGGCTTTGTGGCTTACCATTCTTTATTTTCCACTGCTAAGAGTTCTTTAATGTGCACACCATGCAAAGAGAACTTCCAAATTTATCATTCGTCTCCAATAGCGCAAGACTCTTGATCTTTCTTTTAGAGGTTACACTGATCGGAGGAGTGGCATGTAGATTTCTTGTCAGGTTTTTTGGTGATAAATTGTGCCGAAAGGGATTTCAGCTTGAAATCTCATATTTCAGAATCTAGAGGCCTGACCAATGAGTCTCTGACTCCCCAAATATGTTACATCAAAATGTTTATTACTAAGAAGTAAAATCACAGGGAATTATATATTTCAATGAAAACAATTAAGACACAGACCTGCTTCACTGAGAGGAGGATTTCGAGCATCTGTTTTACATCTCAGTTGCTTGAACTCTTGGATCTCAGATTTTGTTCGACGCAGAGCAATGTCCTTTGCATCTTTGTCTTGAAATAAGTTTGTTTCGCGTATGTACTTTTCAAAAGAATTTGCCCCAACTTGGGAGGGAGCTGGAATGTTTAAAGGATACATAGAGGCAATCACATCTGTAATTTTCCTCCCATCTGCTGAAAAATTTAAGCCAAATTGCCTTCGAAAGTTTCTCCAAATGTTGCTGTTGTAGCTCGCATCAGGTCGTGCAGGAAAAGGAGGGTCATATTTGCCTGCTTCTTCCCAAAGGCGATGTTCAACGCTTGACTGCTGGGAGGTAAATGCTTGAGTTGGTGTACGAAGAAAGTGACAACATTCAATATCAACCATTGTATGAGGCTTGCGACGGCCTGTGAGACGTGTGATAGCTCTAGGCGTGAATCCTGAGTAGTGTGGAGAGCTAGGCGTCATTAGGTTCTCTCGCTCAGCAAGAGTCATCTTTGTATTTGTTTTCTCCATTTTTGTTTTTTAAACTGGAGATATAAAAAAGAAATGAGAGCATGACAAATTACAAATAATTCTATTGTTTGCTCTGGCATGTGCCTGCATTTTTACATATCTGTCTGCTATTATTTGTAAATGTAAATTTCATGTGTATGAATGTATGTGAACGTGTGTATTTGTGATTGTGTCTGAAGAATCTAAGGAAACCCTTTAGTAAAACATGATAGTTGATTTTTACAATAGATGTTTCCTGGTATTATCAATAATAATTCCATACATTGTTGAATGCAACTGCCCCACTGGTAGCAGGCTTTTGGAAGTCACCAGACTAGGCATGTGTGATAAGCTTATGGATACCTATAGTTTGTAGGTCAAGAACAGTTCAATCCCACGACAAAAACAAAATGTCCTATTCATAGTCTCAGACCAAAGTGATCTGAACTCTATAACATCTTATTTCAGTGCAAATCCTAGGCATGTGGCGTTAAACTTTGTGTAATCTTTTGTGTAAAAGACAGATAGAAAATGATATGGCCCTTTAGCCGAATTCAAGACAACGCTTGAGGGAAAAAATATTTTTTGAAAAGCAATGAAATAATGTTATTCTAATAAGTTTTAATCAGTTTTGTATATCAAGAATAACGTTCATGAAATCCTGTGACATAGATAAAGCAGACAATTTCTGTCAATCTTCCTACTTCTGAAGTGAAAGGCATTTGAAATTTTAATAAAAGCGCAGTCCTTTTCAACAATACAGTTGTAACATGAGGGCTAGCAACCCAGATGCATGAAGAAGGTGACCAGCCAAGCTTTGGGAACCCTTAAACTATCTATCCGCAAAAGGGAATATGATGGGGTAAATCTCTTCATGTATCTTGCAATATATTTCCCTTTACCACCCTCTTATTCAGCTTTTGAATGAGGCTTTAACTGATTATTCAAGATTTCATTCCATCATTTGGTTTCATAACTGGAGTGGTCGTATGAATGCTTGCACCTTCAATTTTGCCCATCATGAAAAAGCTATGTTCTGATTGAAAGTAAAGTTATAGGCTACTCATCTCCCAGGTGAAAGCAACTGAATCACACTTTTTAGCAGAGCAATTCCCAAACTTGTTATCATCATTTCAAAATCATGTTCGTGAATAAAAATGGGAAGGAATGGCTGAAGTAAAAACAAAACTAGAGCAGACCAAGAACAATGAGGAAAGACACAAATTCGGAGAAGATAAGGAGCAAGACTTTTATATGGCGAAGAGAAGGTTTAGGAGGGAGTTTGATAGAGAGAACAAGTCTAAGTAGTATAGACTGCTATCGAAAGGGTTTAGAAATGAAGCAAAGGTGTTTCAGTTTCATTTATACTTGCGATTCAATGAATCAAAGCTCAATCAGACACAACTCCGCCATCTTGACGCCAATTGTGTCGCTATGAAACTGCCTCGCGAGAGCTATCAAACATTTCAATCGGGGTTTTAAGTCAAGAAACATGCATAATCATTTTTCTTATATAATTACCTGAAGAAATATTCTTGTAATATCTGGCAGCTTTTTGTTTATCTAAATTATAAGAATGGAAGGAAAAGACATATTTGAATTTTAATGTGATCCATTACATTCGGTAGGAAGCTGCCTGATTAATGGAACAGCCAAAGCAATGTTTATTATGGGAACCATAAACATGGCCGCCTGCATGTCCTGTGAGATATGAAAAGTGTGCCCAAATCTTTTGTGCAAAACATTTACAGGAAGGTAAGTGTGAATAGATGGTGATTTAATTTCATATGATTTAAGTTCATCCCTTAAATTGACTGAGAGTTTACAATTATCTTGTAGCAAATCAAATAGTTTTGCTCTCACTCCCCCCCCTCCTTTTTTTTTAATTGTGCGTACCTAGTTTCGTTGTTGGACAGAGTTACTGGGGTGGTTAGACTGGTCAACTTGCCGCTGATTTCCGATGAAAGTAGGCAATTCTAAGTTCTAACATTTATTCAGTGGCTGTGCTTTGCATTTTTTATTTCTAGCATGTGAAATTTGTGTAAAAAATGTCCTCCCGGATAAAGTAGACTGAGTGACTTCGATTTTGCAGCCAGTCTCAGGGTTATTTTCTTGGGATCAGGTAACTGTTTGTGAAATATAAAAGATCTAGGGAAATGTAAAACAAATTAAATCAGATTATCTTCTTTGTGTGTCTGTCATTATAACGACAGACCAGCTGCCAAACAACTAAATGTTCTTTTGTATGGTCTTTCAAGTGACATTTCTACAACTGTCCTTACTTTTAACAAGTAAGAGCCCATCTAATGGGACAAGCCTAGTTTGTACATATTGAAAATACACTCTTTACTTAAAAAGGGCTTGCTTTGATGAGAAGTAAGCAACATGTTAAGGGTGGCTATAGGAGCCTTATCACTGATGTATATTTGGATGAATCAGTTACACTTGGAATACACTTTTTTCGGAGTTTTTACATCCCTGATAATTCTACTGCAATTAATATTGTAAAGTCTTCACCAATGCTAAATCAAAAACACCATACACAGCCCCATGACAGTTGCTCACACCCAGCGAGTAGGCATCTGCGCCTGGTTACCTGCCTTGGAAAGAAAATGATAGGGCAGAAGAAATAGAACTGTTTGGTTCAAGTAATTTGTATTTATCATTTCATCATTTCATTATCCAGTACCCTTTTACCACAACAGTGTAGGGCTGACTCTTATTCAGACGGAATTTCTCTGGATCATGCCGTTAAGCCAAGCAGGTGATCAGCCCACTGTGACCTTATGGTGTTAGTGGTAGGATTTTTAATTTTGCCTGGAAAGCGGCCTTGCGGCCTACTCTTTTTCGATTTCCAACTGCCAAGGGTTCTTTAACGTATGCAACATACACACTGCTCCTCCGGGTTTATCCTCCATTTCGGATAGGACTAGGCTCTAGATCCCACCTACCAATGCTGTAGGGATCAGGGGAGTGGCATACGGGGTTTTCTTGGATTTCAGCGATAACTATGTGATTTTCGTTCCCCAGACGGACTCGAACCCGTGTCACTTCGTTTTCAGCACCAGAGCCATAACCATTGAGCCACTGTGTCCCCCTATGAATAATACTATGAATTTGTATTCATTGGAGAAAAATTTTAATGTGAAAATACAGACAAAGTGGTAAGCCTTCTTTCTTAATATGTCATCAATTTGGATGTTGCAGTGATAAGACTTTTCTACAATTCTGTGTTTAGTGTGATGTATAGGTCAACTGCTGACTGTTTAAAGCCTGACTTCATTGGGAGTCTCATGATATTTCACCTTTTCTCAAAACTCATGATTATGATTGCAAATCCGTAGTTAGGGGAAAGTGGTCAACTTTGGTTAAAAAAAACAAACAACTCAATTTGTTGAAATGTTCAAAGTTAGAATAATCCTGATTTGTCAATGAAAGAGAGTTTGTTTTTACTGCTGTAATGATGTAATGTGGGCTGATCACCTGCTTGGCTTAATGGCATGATCTAGAGTAATTCTGTCTCAATGAGAGTTAGCTCTACACTGTAATGGTAAAAGTAAAAGGGTACTGGATAAGAAGATGGTGATCATATCATGTTTGTCTCATTTGTATTTAAGTTCTGTTAGCATGAGGTGCAAAAAGTGCTTCTTTGTTTGATTCATTTTCTATACTTCTGAAAGGCAAAGAGGAAAGAATAAAGCAAGAGAAAAAATAGTCAGATTAAGAAACATGGAAATTGTATTTCTTTTGTTTTCACCTCTCTGAAGCAATAAAGTCATCATCAACTATTTTCAGCACTATCATCGTAGTTAGTATTTATGGTTTAAAGACAAACAGCCCAATCCAATTGTCTGGTGCTTGCCTGAATATGGATCTGCTTTAACAAAATACTTGGACCAGCTCTGTTCAACAGTGCCCCTGGCATATTTTCAATAACATTTTTTCAAAACTAGTTGGTTTCCTATGGTGATGATACATGTAACTGTGTTGATGATATCATTATCCTATTGGTAAGGGAGGCGATGATAGTTGTGGTGGTATTGGGTTATAATAGAATTGGCAGGAGTTAAAACGGTAAAATTGTGTGGATGGGTTCTGATGGTTAGCGATGATGATGATGTGAAAAACAGAGTTGTAGTGGAGCAAATGGGGGGGGGGGGGGGGGTTATTGGTTGTTATGTTTGTTGTTGTTGGTGGTGGTGAAGACAAGAAGGGTGAGTAAGAGAATAGTTATGGTCATTCATTATGATGGTTGTCGTTGTCATTGATATATGAATTTTATTGTCTGGTGTATTGCTGCTTTCAGTTGTAAATAGTATTAGAAGCAGATATTATCAGTTGATGTCTGATGATAGTTATAGGGATAGTGAAGGTTGTTGGTGAATATCATTAGATATGTATTAGAACAGGAATTGTTTGTGTTTGTGTTGTTGACGTTGAAGACAATTTCTTTTTTAATGATGATTATAATAATGGTGGTGAAGGGGGTGCATTAGCAAAAGCAACAAATGTTTTCTATGTTGCACACATCATTCTTGCAGATGAACACTATCTAACATTAATTGAAAGTTAGACATTACTCCTTTTCTCATTCTATAAGAGATGCAAACCTAGAGTTGACAATTTTTACGTTGAGCTGGTGTGTGAAACGTTTTGTTATAATTGATGTTATTATCATCATCTTTATCATCATTATTATTCATATCATCATTTTCCTTATCATTATTATGATTATCATTATCATTATTATTATCATTATTATCATTATTATTATTATTATTATTATTATTATTATCATTATTATTATTATTATTACTATTATTATTATCATAATTATTATTATTACTATCATTACTATTATTATTGTGATTATAATCATTATCATTATTATTATTTTTATTATTGCCCTTTAGGCCGAGTGACATGTAGGGCATCAACAAAGACCTTCAACTCCTCTCCGTTTTGAACTATCGATATACGTCGCACAATGTTATGCTCTTTGTTTGAACAGACTATTCAAAGTCTAGATTCTTTCGAAATATCTAAACGCTTGCATTACCAAGATAGGTATTGTAAACTGTTACTTTAACAGTAAATATTTCGGCAAACAACGTATTCACCAGATAAATGGAAAGTTACTGACTTTATGATACTATTCAAATTAATATAACCAATACAAGATTTGATATTTCAAAGTTTTATCATGAGCATCTAAAGTGCGTCTAAATTGTTTGTAATAATAAGTGAAGTTACCGACGGACCGCCTTGAGAACAGATGTACAGCAGCACAGACATGAAAGGAGTGCCCACTCTAATGTCGCACTGAGTCACTACAATGAACTACACTGACTAATTACACTGAAATTGGACCAGTCAGCAGTCTCAACATTCTTCCCGAAATTGCAAACAGCGAAATTACCGATTTTTACGTGCTGGATATAACGCAGCTAGGATGGAACCCTCGACATATTGGTTTTTATGTTTGTGCTGCAGGATAAAAATCAAAATAACGATCTTTGATATTCCTGCAATAAGGGAATGCCACTACCAAATACATCGCTTTGATGTCAATTGACGGGAGTGATAATTTGTGCCAGTTATCTGGTTACTCTTCATGTTATGATTTTCGTTTTATTTGCTAAAAATTGTGATCACTGTTGTGTGAGCAATGATTATTTCTGTCTTTATGGGAAATTGATACCTACACGTAGTCACACTGGTATCTGAAAAGATGATTTTGATTAATTAAAACTCACAAATTCATGGACAATAATTTCCCCCATGAATATTTCATAACCCCCCCCCTTCTCTCTCTCTCTCTCTCTCTCTCTCTCTCTCTCTCT
>JAUEKY010099819.1:0-10516 GCA_031833965.1 Scyllaea pelagica
CGCAATTTCTAAGTATTATTTTATGTCCCTTGCAAAGTATGATTTTTCTCCCTGTTTCCCTTTGCCAAAGACATGTCAAACTAGGAGATTCTACTTGCAAAGTGATTCAAATCTCTATCGTCGGTTAAAAGGGTTTCGGGGATTTCCGTGTTATATCTTTTTTTTTCTTATAACAAAGTAAATCTGTTATGGAAATAGCAAAAAGAGATGGTAGATCGGAGGTTAACCATGAAAATAATTTCAAAGAGCGATGCAGATTTTGTTTCATTTTCGTGTTCATTAGACTTGCTTCCTCAATATTTTCACCATCACTTTCATTATTTGATACCCCTGTGTTAATTGATAAGTATGTACACATTTGTTATGATTAGTTACATATTATCTAGTATTTGTAGTTCATACTATACCTTATTCTGAAAAGGTATTCTAATGTGACTTTCGGGGGGAAGCTTCTCATTTCTTGATTGAATTTTGCTTAAATAGTTTCTTTTATTACTTTTGGAATGTTTGGTTTTACTGTTGTGTCGTCGTCGTCGTCGTCATCGTTTTTGTTGTTGTTGTTGTAGTTGCTGCTGCTGCTGCTGATATAATTGATAATACAGTATTTCTCTACTTTTATCATTTGCTTATTTTCTATTCATTCTTATTTCACTTCACTTCCATGTTTTACAATTTTTTTCATCAGACTTATTATTAAAATATAAACAACCAAAAGCTAGTATTTAGTCGTACATCAGAAGCCATTGCAACAGCAAAGTTCTCCTTTCATTTTAACTCTTGTTACGTTTCGATGACGCAAATTTTCGCCTAATTTTACAAGTCTTTTATAAGAAAATAACAGATCATAACACAACACATGGCCCTATCAAACAACAACGTGTAATTACCTTATTTACGTCAATGGCGGTTGGTTTGGATGCGTGAAGGCTGGAATCGCTGCGCTAGTCTCCCGCCACCGACTGATGTCTCTGTTGTCACTGTATCATTAGGGGTGCTGCGGCTGGCACCTTTCCATCGCCTTGATCGCTGTCAATTTGCTTCATGGAACCTTTACTGCTGGCTGTACTTTTATTGCTGCTGGCTGTACTTTTATTACTGCTGGCTGTACTTTTATTGCTGCTGGCTGTACTTTTATTGCTGCTGGCTGTGCTTTTATTACTGCTGGCTGTACTTTTATTGCTGCTGGCTGTACTTTTATTACTGCTGGCTGTACTTTTATTACTGCTGGCTGTACTTTTATTACTGCTGGCTGTACTTTTATTGCTGCTGGCTGTACTTTTTATTACTGCTGGCTGTACTTTTATCCCTACATGTCTACATGTCTACTTGTCCTCGATCTGTTCGTGTTTTGTTATTGTTGTTGTTGTTGTTGTTGGTATTGTTTTGTTGTGTTTTTTTGTTTGTTTGTTGGTTTTTTTTTTTTTTTTGCTTCCTCTTTTTTGAGGCGGGGGTAAAGTGGGGGTAGGTATTCGCGCTTTTTGCTGGTTTATTTTCGTTCTATTTTTTTGTTTGTTAGATGATTTTTTTATTCATTTTCAGTCTGTTTCTTGTTGTTTGTGTGTTGGTTTTTGTGGGATAATCCTTTGCTGTTGTCTTGCCTTATCTTTCTTTCTTTTTTCTTGGGGGAGGGAGTGTTCGTTTGTATTTCGTTTCACCACAACATTGTGATTTTATTGATATTTCTTTATTCTTTCAAAAGAAGTGTGTGAACGATTTAAAGCGTGATTACAAACGGTTCTTATTTTTTCTATAAACTAGATATAACCGTATTCATTTATTTCTCCCTAGTATTGTGTGACGTATTGTAGTATTAAATTGTTTTTGTCGATGCTCTATTTATTTTTCAAATATACCATGCGAGCAAATCATTGTTTGAACGGGCAAATAAGCTGGTTGCTCTTTTCCAATCAAAATAAAGGTTACTATTTATAACTCTTCAAGGTTGTTTTGTTTTTTTCAAATTAATAACAATATTGACCACAAACTTTGCTGCCACATGCAAGCTTAATTGACAAATTATTTTGGCCAAGACCTGAATAACATTTCTCTATTTTTTTTATAAAATTGACAAACAACCCTGATTTGATTTATCTTTTAAAAACTGAAACCAGGTAAACATGGGTAGACAGCTACTTCTGTCGTCCCCTTCCTTCCTCAAACAAATGGATCGATACGGGATTGGAAAATAAGAAGTCGAAGCACTAACAAGGCCAATTATGTGGCGAGCGCTGCGGGCTTTGCTAATGTTCCATCGCAGAGAGGACTCTGGCACTGATTGAATTGATTAATGACCCTCTCTCCTGGCAGGTTGGGATCAATACGTGTCCATACTTCATACTGCAAACATTCTCTCGGTGTATTCCCCGTATATCTCGATAGACCAGAAGGGAATCCTATGTAATATAGAATTATTAATTGATGTTGGTGTTAGAACAAGAAGAATGTTGGCCGATGTGAATAGAAGAAGGATGTGCTACTTTGGACGCGTAAGGCGACGCAACAATGATATGCAAAAGACTTTGATAGCGGGAAAGTAGAAGGGAGACAAACTAGAGGACGTTGATGAATAGAGAATGTGAGGAGGATGTCTTGCAAGAAGACGGGGGTATGCAACGAATTGGCACAGGAAAGATAAGGGTGTCGGACTATGATCTCCAGCCTCTGTAAATAAAGAGACGGAACCACAAGGATGATTATGATATTATGTTTGTAGTTATTGTGCTAGTAGTACTATCTGTAAAATATGTTGTGTGAAATAATGCCAAACTAGCTGCTTAGTTCTTTCGTCTTTTTTATCTCTGCGCTATCAGGAGCGATCTTTGCCTTTTTGTAGCAGCAAGGCGTGTCTGCATTAAGAATTTCGTTTAGTTTTGGGTATATAGAAGACCATGATATTGTGCAAGTTGCGCGCACATACGCAATTATAATGATACAGTAAGTGCAATACACACCAAAAGGATCACATACAAACGCACAGAAAATGGGATGTGGGATGGAGAGAGGGAGAAAAGGAAGGAAAGGACAGACGGAGAGATAGAAGATAGACAAATGAGATCGACAGACAAACGGGCACACCGAGGAGACACTCAGATAGACGTATTTTAGAGATAGGAGCGAAGGAATTATCATGGATTGGGCATGAGTTGGGAGATACATCAAAGACTTACTTTTACTTTGAAAGTATGATTATTATAAGCTCTTGGTGTCTGTCATCTTGGAAATCTCACCAATGCCCGACAAGGCAAATAATTACAATCTTCTCTGTCAGAAACGTCGGTTGAAAGATTTAAGATTTTAACCGACCAATAGCTTTTGCCTAACCCTTGACAAGTGGGGTCCTGAAGTCATAATGATAAATAGATTATATGACGCCTAAGTTGTGCAAAGAGAAAGTGAGGAATAAAAAATATTATGCTAGTTCTGCTTAATTGAAGATAACTGTTTGTTAATTTCATGTTAAATTTTCTATCTCTTTCGCAGGGTAACATCGAAACGTTGTACAGCCTACTGCCGAATAAGAAAGGACCCCAAATGCGGCGTGACAATGTTGGCTTCACCGTAAGGTAAGTAGATTATCTATTAAATCAGCGAGCCTTTTTAAGTGTGAAAACGCTTTGCCTTCAACCCATGTCCTGGCACCAACGGAGATCTGTTTAGCGAAATTCAAAACAAAAAGGGCTTTTGGGGAACCTGTTGATGGGGATGAGCTGGCTGATGAGTCATTGTGGAGTGAAGAATGTTTACTCTTTGTTTTAGCGTATTAGCGATCATACCAAGGCTGACATCTGTAGGAGAGAACGGTGCCAAATAAAGCAGTTAGCGAGCACAAAAGAACACGTTTAATTTATTTAGCCGTCTTGATCATTAGGTGTAGGCACAAAAACGGTGTTTATTTTTTTTTATTTGAGTTCATACCAAATCTCCTCTATCTGTCTGTATGTGGACAACATAGAGCCCATCAACGCTGTTAGCCAGCAGACGAGAACTGAAGACTATTATAATATTTAAATCCTCTTACCAACCTATTTAGGTAACAATCAAATGCTTTCTCTTTCTCTCTCTCTCTCTCTCTCTCTCTCTCTCTCTCTCTCTCTCTCTCTCTCTCTCTCTCTCTCTCTCTCTCTCTGTCTCCGTGTATGCTTTGTGTATGTGAGAACGTGTTGAAAGAAAGTTTTTTTCTGAACGAACGGGATTGATAATCACTATGATAACATACACTTCGATTGTTCGCTCCAATTCCGATTTTAGCCAAAACATTCAAATTAACTCTTCAGCAGTGCTTAATTATTGAATGAACTGACCACAAGCCTCGTATTTAAGACTTCTAGCATCGATGTAACACTCATTCAATTGTGAGCAAATAATTCATCACCTCACCTGTATTCCTGTCAACAATGTGTGACTCATAAGAAAAACAAGCAGTGCATCCGATTTGTTTTATACTATTGACTTTACTATTGACGTATTCTTTCTAAAATTAGGTGATAGATATCTTCCTTTGGAATACAGTTTGCAAAACCTCAGAGAGATTGATCAGGACTGCGTATGTGTTCATGTGTGTGTGCGCCTGTGTAAGTGCGTGTATGTATGTATGTGTGTGTGTGTGTGTGTGTGTGTGTGTGTGTGTGCGTGCATACACGCGCACGCGCGTGTGTGTGTATCAGTTCATTAGCTTCGCAAGTTTGGTTGCTTTACAAAATAAGAAAAAGATGAAAGTAGTTTTATGTGATTGTTGTTTTTTAAATGAAAACATTAAACGGTTGTTCATGAGCTGGTTGCTTGACTGTATGTCGTTGTTTCTGCTGAACACGTTGCAGGATGAGACACCCATCGGCTGTGGGCGCTGATTCCTTATGAATTAATTATCCCCCCGAATGTTTATATCATTCAGTGTTGACATGCCGTCTTTCATCTTTTCAACGCAAGAGCGTGTAAGCTGGCATAAACAACACTCTGTATCCGGTGCATTGACCGCATTCCTCCGCCTGATTATATTGTAGGAGATGATTGGGGGATAAATCCACCGGGGGTCACCGTCGGTTTAGCCACCGTAGGCCTGCGGCTAATCACCGCCAGCCTTCTTCCTACGCCGCTGACGTCAAACGCTGGCATGGGGATTGTTCTAACTCGTCACCGGAGGGATGTGGCTCCCCCTGCCTCGTCGGGTTCCATTTCCTGCTGCCCTGTTTCATTCATAATGGAATGGCGACCATGAATGATGGACCCTGGTGGCTGCGGTGTTGTTGGTTATTACATCGGGAAGGATCCAGATGTGCTGAGTTTTTTTCATATTATAATCAACACAAGCACAGCTTCTGACTCATCTGTTTTGGTTTGTTTACTTACCTTTTCGTTGTGCATTTAAGAGAATGAAGACAGCTTGGAGAGCTGCTGCAAGGCCACATAAAAAAAAAAAGAAAAAGAAAGAAAAAACGATTTGAATGATGGGATGTGTGGGTTTTTTATTTATTCCAGAGCCTATTTCACATAGCCGGGGTAATTAGTCGGAGTGTTTGAGCGTCCGCCTTGGTACCGATAGGCCGTGGGTTTAATCCCTGTCATACCCACATGATACTCGTTTGTTTGTTTTTATTTTGGCAACTTCGACTGTTCCGCGTGGATTTCGGGTTTGCGAGAACAGTGCTAAAAATGGTTTGCCTGGTGTCAATATAAAGTGACTGGATAAAATATTCGTATTAAGTCTCCGTTTACCTCTCGGGATGGCAGCACGCTAACTTGTCCAGAGCACTCTGCGGCTGATCTGGCCTATAAAGTGTAAAACAGGGCTTTAAACCTACGTGTTAACATGTTCTTTTCTTCCACTTATCACTCTCGTATTCGTCCCTAAATCGCTCTGGATTGAGTGTTAAAACTTCAAAAGATTTTCTATGGTGAGAATGATGACGAGAATGGACTCAGAAAAGGAGGGCATTAGAGGGAGGGAAGAAGATAGTGTGGATGGTTCCTACCAAGTTTTCATGGTTAACCAGGCGGGCACACAGGGGACAGGCTAATTGAAGCGGAAACAAATCATGACGTCACACCACGAGGCCTTGCGTGGATGTGTATCTGTATGTGTGTGTGTGTGTGTGTGTGAATGTGTGTGTGTGTGTGTGTGTGTGTGTGTGGGTTTGAATATGGATGGCGACGGTATGTAAAGGGTATTTGAAAATAAGAATGATATGGATGGTATATCATATTTATATCGAAGGCAATGCTATTTTAAGTGGTGATAGCAGCTTTTGTGTAGTGGTAGCGGTGGTACTGGGACTTTGTTGTCTAGTGGTAGAATCTTGGGCTGGTGATCGTTAGTTCGCGGGTTCGATACACGTCTTTGACGGCGCAAAGTTGAGTCCTTGGAAAAGGCTCTTTATTCACATTCTCCCACCCCACTCAGGTGTAAATGAGTACCTACCCGTTTACATTGTTGTCTCCGTCCAAAAAGAAATGTACTAGCGTCCAGCATGTAGCATGTTTCGTCATATTTGATTCCTAGTGCTGTTGGCATAGGGCCATTTGAAAAGAGCTTTGTGAAACTGAAAGCACGGAGTGAATAGGATTTCTTTGTTATTTTGCTTCTGTTTGTTACGTTTGTTTATTGACTTGGGCAGGGGGTAGTTTGGTAGGGCTCTGTTTGGTTAGTTAGCTTTTTGTAGTGTTTGTTGTTATTGATTATTGTTGCAATTTCTTTCTTTTTGCTGCTGTTGTTTTGGGGGTGGTGGTAACCTTTGCAAGATTTGCACTGTTGCAAGTGGTAGTGCTTATGGTAGGCATGGTAGTGCTTATGGTGGGCGTGGTGGTGCTTTTGGGGGTCGTGATGGTAGTGCAGCTGCTAGCGTTGATAGCAAAGTCGGTTCCATCAAAATATCAATCAAGTACCCACAACTCAGTAATGAGGACCTGACCTAGATGGGCTAAAAATCAAATACCATATCAATGTCAAAAAGACAGACAGCACAGTCAATGAGAGCAAACGTAAAGGAAGGAGCACGGAGGTGGAAGTTTAACGGACGTTGGCCGTCAGATAAATGGGAAAACCCACAAGAATGAGGGGGGGAGGGGTGGTGTCTGGATTATGCAAAAGGAAACACCAGAAAAAGAATTAGACAAAAGTAATGAGAAGGCGAGTGGTTAACAGATGTGTGTCAGCGATTACATGGATAAGTAGAGGGGAATAAGGGTGAGTGGAGAGTGGATACCACGTGAGCGCGCGGACTGGTAACCAAATACGTAGCCGAGGGAGTGAGTGTTCAAACAGCGGTAGTAGAACAAATGGGTGCATGAGCACTGAAAAGCCCTCCTATCACCCCGTTCCCTTGTTCATTACAGCCGAATAATCCAATTCCAAACGGCCACCGCTCCAGCATTTCGACTGCTCGCCTCAAACCTAACACGCTAACCAAGCAGGCCTTGCATGTTGTCTGTTCTGTTTTTGTAGGGCAGAAAAAATAGGAAATTAAGCCCTATGGCATACCGATGAAGTACTAGACTCAGATTTCTTCATTATGAGTCTATGGGGTTAATGTGTATGATTAGGATGCGTGATGAAACCATTACTAGAGAAGGCTTTTGTTACTTTGCTGCTTGCCAAGAGATGGAACTAGAATATGCGGAAAATAGTGTTGCTTATGTCTAACTATTTGTATACTCTGTGTCGGTTTCCGACAGTTGGCAATTTGCACTGTGGCCTTCCACTTAAAAGCTTTTTTTTGTTTTTTGCACGAAGATATTTCCCGCAAGAAAGGGTGAATGAGAAGAATCATAAAAGTTTCCATATTTTCTCTGAAAACCATAGAAGTCATTGAGAAATTCAAGCACTGCAGCTGCTTTTTTACGCATTGAAAAGCCGTTTGTTTATCGTGTTTCTTTTTCGCGAATATCAAAAGCCAAAGCACCACAGACCCAGCATTCTGAGAATCCCTTTTCTAGACCCCGATCGATTTCTCGCCCTTCACTGGGACCCCGTTGCTATTTTGGTCCGCTGAAATGGAAACGTCCAATAATAAACCGTTATTAGGCTTCCACTTGGGAGTCTAGTTGTCTCCTTTCGCTGCTCTTGGGCAAAACTTCTTCAAATATACATCGCCTTCGTTCCCTCCGCTAAAATCTTTTATCTTCACTTTCCAAATTGAAATATTCAGCAATAATGATAGTGGACTTTTTCAGCGAGAAGAAAATTATTTTGAAATGTAGTATGACATAAGCAGATATAATTATAGCACAACATTTTCATTACTGAAGTCCAAAACAGTTTGTAATTTCATCACACTGTTTTGATTTGGACGCACGTGGAACCGCGGCGCTAGCTAATTTTTAAAAAAAGGATATTATGTACTTAGCTCTAGCAGCATTTTACAATTCATCTGGTTAGTAAAGATTTCTTACCTGGCATCTCCGTTAAAATTTATATTTAAGCCTTTTAAAACTTTATACTCTTAAATGCTCTTTAATGTTATCTACAAATCATTAACAGATGAAATAAATATAGTATATTCCTTTTTATTGTTGTATTCACCGAATAAACATCACTACTTCATTCATACACGCACGCACACTGACTTACGCGCGCGCACACACACACACACACACACACACATACACACACAAACCGCGTCCAATGATTACATCAATCTAGGGGCTATAGAAATAACACCACAATGTGAGTGAGGAATGGAAAATTGGGAAACAAAAGGTGTTTTTTTCCAAGAGTTTCTTCTCTTCTCCGAATAGTGAAATTTCATTTGCATCATGACGCCTTTCGACCTGTCCAAATGTGATGTCCGTACAAACATGATGTGTTTGTGCTTCGAGGGTTAACAAGTATCATTTCGAAAAGAAACAAAGTCTATGCAGGGAGATAAAACGTTGGCTTGCAGCTTGAATAGATATACGATGTACTCATTTGAACTAGAAGAACATACATCGACCCGGCACTTACATTTTCCACTTCATAGCAATGCAGTCCTCTCAACGGGTCAAAAGTCGATGTGGGAGAGATTGACAAGCTTTCAAATTATGAGATGTAGTTGTGTGTATGCATAATATGTGTGTCTGCATTTATATGTGTGTGATCACGTGCTTGTAAATGTGTGTGTGTGTGTGTGTGTTGGGGGTGGGGGATGAAGGCTAGAGAAGGGTAAGGGAATGAGCTTTGAGTCATCTAAATTTTACTTTTCTAATCTCCGCAGAGTGCTTTACTTCTTAACAAAACTTCTGGTTGAAGATTTACATTAACAAGCAGTGATGAATTGGCTCATTGATATGATACTGCTGAAGTGTTGTTACAATGACGAGAAACTCTACGGTGAAGAGTGTTGAACGGTAATGCCTTTTTTGTGAGAACGGGAGAAAAATAATGCACCAGCTCACTTAAGCATTGACCGATCCACTGTCAGTGCTGTCTCCTCTGGTGCTATGATATCTCGAGATGTTTGTCATTACCAACGCCGGTGACTCTCTATATATACCGACCGCCTTGAGACTGATAGGTCACGGGTTCGATCCATGGTTGCATCGTTCCTTAGTTGCCAAACTGTAGCAGACAACAGTTGCTAAGTTCTTCCTTTAAAAAATGGAGAGCATTTATATAGCGCAATATCCACTCAACGTGCTCAAAGCGCTTTAAAAGGGGTCCCCAACCAATAGCAACATGAAACAAATAGGACAAGAAAAGCAGCCTACCAGGTGCGAGTACATTTTTTCCCGGGCAGACATAACGCTACTCATTTACACCTGAGTGGAGTGGGAAAATGTGAGTAAAGAGCCTTTTCAAAGGACTCGACTTTGCGCCGTCGCCGTCTCCGACGGGTAAATCGAACCTGCGATCGCACGATCACAAGCCCAAAGCGTCTACCACTAGACCACAAAGCCCGCACAATCTATTGGAGATATCATTGTCTCAGCTAGTATGGGGTTTATCTTTATCCGAACACCCCTACTGTGATAAGGTGCATCGACAGTGTAATCTCAGTCATTTATGTCAGCGGGAAGCAAAAATAAAAGTACATTAAACGAAATCACGCATTTGCCTCGATAGTGGAGAAACTGGGAGCCGCAACGGGCCTGCAGTTACTGCCTTTTATAGTAAAACGGCTGCAGGACGGGTCGGGTCAGCTGGGATCTATTCAATATCGTGTGCAGCTCCCCTGTGTGTGTTTTCGACTCTCGACTCCCGCCAAAAAGGCAGAGTGGTCTGGTATTGTTTCACCACAATGGGTTATCTCTATCATGTTACATGGTACTCATCTCGCCTGCTTCTATACAACAGTAGTTTTGGCGCCTACTTCTCTCTATCTATCCATCTATCTATCTGTCTTTCCCTGTCTCTCTCTGTCTTTCTCCATCTCTCTCTGTGTCTCTCTCTGTCTGCTTGTCTCTGTCTATCTCTCTCTCTCTCTCTCTCTCTCTCTGTCTCTGTCTGTCTCTCTCTCTCTCTCTCTCTCTCTCTCTCTCTCTCTGTCTCTGTCTGTCTGTCTGTCTCTCTCTCTCTCTCTCTCTCTCTCTCTCTCTCTCTCTC
>JAUEKY010099930.1:0-22725 GCA_031833965.1 Scyllaea pelagica
ACTGGTTCCAAGGTAGATGCTCAACCACTTGAGCCAACAGAGCCAGTTCCTCCAAATTGATGTGGATTTTGTTTACGTGGTTATAATGACATAGGACAGACCTTCCCAATAAAACAAAAGCAAACATACTGCAAAATATCATCACTACTCTAACTATGACACTGTATCATCTTCCAAATTACTTTATAACACAATGGAATTTTCATGCTCCTGTAAAGGCAATCTTAAAATAAGATTTTCAAGTCTAGCATGCTATGCAACATGAGGAAAGAAAAAGATTCCTAAAAACTGTAAACACCATTTCTACAGACAAAGACTTTGGCAGTTTGTTTTGTCCCTATTGAAGTGAAATACCTACATCTTCTGATATTTTGGTAATAAAATAATAAAAGAAACCACAATCTTTCCCTAATGAACCTGCCAGCCTCTTTTGGTGGTACAGTAGTGAAGAATTTGAACTCAGCCACGAATTCTGACTTCTCTAAAAATGCTTTTATCTTTTGTCAGCACTCTATAAATCTACACAACCCTGAATAGTCACAACAACAAAAACTGTGCGACCATTCTACGGCAATATAAAGCTTTATAACTAGAACATACGGTGGGTTGTGTAAATTTCTTTCATTCTATTTTCTATTCAATTTTCTTTTTTGGAAAAAGAGGGAAAAGGGGTTAAGGGGTGGGAGAGGGTTGGGTAAAAATAGGTTTGCGAAAAAAAAAAAAGAAAAAAGCCAAAAACAAAACAAAACAAAGAAAAAAAGAGAAGCCAAGAGAGAGAGAATAATCCATGCTCAAATGCTCAATGGATGGACTCTGGGTTCAATGCGACATGAGGCTCAAGGTATTTTGGATAGAAGATTTAGGGATAGCTTGTTATTGTGTCAGAACGACAGAGCAATATGGCTATAACTGAGGCAGCAACAATTTTCTCTTTCAAGCAGTTCAGTGTTAGGTAAACCAATTTAGTAAGCTCAACCATGAAATCAAGCCTGTTCTCTCTGAAGCCGTGGTATAGGGCTGTCGTAGAACAGGTCTGGTAGGGAGGAGGTCAAGGGTCAGAGTTCCAGGGGTTAAGAATAAACGTCTAATTTACCAAATCTTTCAGAGGAAAAGAAAATTGAAACTAACTACTTTTCAATGCTTTGAAACACTAGCCTTATAAAACAAGATAGAATACAAGAAACACAGACAGATGTTATTGAAGCATGCATAAGTTCCACTACTGACATGCATTCATCTCAAATTATCTACCATAATCAAATTTACTAGATTTTAAAGTGCAAAAATTCTAACAAGCTCTTCGAAACTTCCTTCTATTGAAGAATTCATGATAAACTGTTACATTCAAATTCCTATTTCCAAATAGCACTTAATTTCAGGGGACTTAACTAAAAGCAAAATTGAATAACATCAATATATCTATCAGCAATACCATATTTCAGATATGCCTGCCCCTTTTTCATTTCATACATCAAAAAGATACTTTTACTGGATAGGATATTGTAGAAATCTATCGCAGATGAGCAAGACAAAAGGTGAACAAGGCTTTCATGCATAGAGTCTCATTGCTAATAGAAACGTCCGCGGATAGGTATATAAGTGAGGAAAATCAACAATGCAAACAATATAATTTGTTAGGAGGACTATGCTAAGAAGCAATGATTGTGTTAATATTGCAAAGATACCTCTTAAAAAAAAAGTTAAAAGGAAGAAAGAAAAATCAACCCAGTATATTATTTGGTGCGTTTGTGTTGACTTTTAAAGATTGTTTTAGATCGCTGTTGACAGCTCAGGTCACCCAGAGAGGGATAATGGGATAGCAAGATGAGCAACAGAGGTAAACCCCATTAGTACTCCTCCACCAATCTTTCATTGATATGTGTGTGTGTGTGTGTGTGTGTGTGTGTGTGTGTGTGTGAGTGACTCAAATCTAGGAGTCTGTAATATACTTCCCCTAGATGTTTAGATAAAGGAGTCTAAAATGTCAGAGAAAATAAACAAAATAAAAATCTAACGAAATGAATTATGAAAAACAAAACAAAAAACCAAAAAAAAAACAAAAATATGAATAGAGAAAAGACGAAACATAATAAAAATCCAGAAAAAAGTGCAAACTATATTACAAATATCATAAAGTACTGACTAGAAATAAAAGCAAAAGTGACAAAATAAAAGAAAACTTTCAACAAACCAAAATCTGAGTGAAACTAACAAGAGATTACATCAACTCAAAATACGATTTGTGGATATCCTAGAGAGAATAGATATTGCTTTGCAGAAAAAACGCAGACAGATTGGAGAATGGGAGGTTGGTTTTATGTCAAACAAAATAAACCCACTACCCCTGACCTATCTGCTGACAAGTTTGTTTGCACTGTCCACACAGCAACCATAGAAAGAAAAAAAACCTGAAGCTGAAAGGGCGACAAGACGCATAGAACATCACTTGCGTGAGATAAGTTGGCAAGGGGGGGACAGGGGGCGGAGATAAGGATGAGAGGAAAACAAAAATGTTTGACCACGTCAAATGTGACTAACCTTCCACATCTTCAATTACTACAAACTCCTCTGAGCCTGCTGAAAAGGTTAAAAAGAAAAATCAAGTCTTAACAGGTGTACAGGGCTAGAAGAAAATATCATTGTACTGTATAAAGGCCTGGAGTCTCAATAGGTATAAAGGGCTGGAAAAAAATATGATTGTACTGTACAAAGGCCTGGAAAAATATGATTGTACTGTATGAAGGGCTAGAAAAAAATATGATTGTACTGTACAAAGGCCTGGAAGAAAATATGATTGTACTGTATAAAGGGCAGGAAGAAAATATGATTGTACTGTATAAAGGGCTGGAAAAAAATATGATTGTACTGTATAAAGGGCAGGAAGAAAATATGATTGTACTGTACAAAGGCCTGGAAGAAAATATGATTGTACTGTATAAAAGGCTGGAAAAAAATATGATTGCACTGTAAAAAGGGCTGGAAAAAATATGATTGTACTGTAAAAAGGGCTAGAAAACTATGATTGTACCAGGTGAAATTAGTCCTGTGCTCAGCTATGAGAGTAGGGGAGCCAGGAGTAACGGTTACATGTTCAGAAAAGCAGCTTGAAAATGCTGGAGATATCTTTAATTAGCCTTTTTTACTTTTGAAAAAAAAACAGCCGTTAATGTCCTTTTCATCATTTTGTAGGTCTTATCAAACGAGATCTCCAATGACAAATTAATGATCTGCCACACAAAGATCAACGGCATTGTTTGTCATGATGCAGAATGCAAAGCAAGACAGCTGCTAAATGGCCGATCTTCATATCTTTGCTATGACACGCCAGCAATAGAACCCCTGTCAGACTGATTCTGAGGTGGATTCTTCAATGATTTAGCCAACAGCTCTCTTTTGTTTTTACACTTTTGCTGCATCGAACAACTAGGCCGTTCATTTGATGCAGAGTGGATAGAAGAGCAGAGCTCCTGGTTTTCGACTGTGAGCAGTTGGATCCTTACTGGGAGACAGCCAGACATTGTTCTAACTGATTTACACATTATCTATAGCACTTGGAAGTTAAGATGAAAAAAATCCAATTCTGTAGTTCTAAGCTATTGCTAAGATAGATTTAAGATTAAAAGTTGGATTTTTAAAGCTGCTGATCTGTAAATCCTCAGGGTGAAGGTGATGTTGTCAAGCACACCATTGTCTTAAAAGGACTCGAAAACTATATTATGACACTAAACACAAAGCCTTATAAAACCTCAAATTTCAACCAAATGTTAACTTCTGCATTTTCTTCAAATAGGAAGCCAGTGAGACACTGATAATGTGTTATCTAGTTCCACACAAGAGTCAGCAAGTAAAATAAAATCTTAACCTTTCAACTCTAGATCCTCTTCATAGCATTAAAACTAAAATATGTTTCTATGAGTTTACTTCGATTTCTGGGATTGCACTAAGCTTTGGGTGATTATGATCTGCCAAAAATAATCACTTAAATCCTATTCCCTTTGTATGATCATACTAAAATTGAATCAGATAATTTTCTAATAGTTCTTTCACTTAAGGCAAACAAACATTTCAGTCCTATCCTATTTCCAAGCTTCAATGGGCAAAAATTTATCATTTTCCCCACAAGCAACTGGATTAGAAGACCATAGATTTAGATCAATTGACATGAAAATCAATTTCATTAACATCAGCAGGCAATAACATAGTATTCTGAATGTTTAAAAGAGGATTTAAATAGATCACATCAATAGAGATGATTAGAGCAAACCAAAAAATAATGAAAGCTCATTTGCTACTTAACAAACTTCATTCCCATTGCTGAAAAACAAAACTTGCAATAACTCATCCCACAATCAATAGATATATGAGCACCAACATTTCAATATGACAGAAGAAAATAATGAAGAAAGCGATTAAATATGTTTATGCTTCTGGCAGAACTGAGGTAAATAATAATAATGTGATATTTTCAGCACATTGAGAAATATCTATTTCTACCACATGAAGCTGTTTTTTGTTCATTCCAAGTTTATTTTCAATGATTAAGAGTAGCTGTGAAATGTAGTTGTCAGGATATATTTTTGGCTTCCAAAATATGTTTGAGGGGGAAGATGTGCGCACGCCTGCTCATGTGTGCTAGAGGCTTGATTCTTTGCATAGTTGGGAATCACTGTAATACTAAAAGCAATTTAAGAACCCAATAATTGGCTGATATTCAAGTGAGAAACAGCATGCACAAAGTAGTGCATCTGTGGAATATGCAGACAGAATAATCTTTTTATTTCTTTTAATGATAAGAAACTTATGTAGTTATTGGGAAACTAACAGTCAGCTTGGGATTTTTTGGCAATGGGAAAAAAAAGAGCTTTTTCTTCAATGACAGCAACTTGTATGAATTATTGACTGATTCTACAGCAGTTTGTTACAATGGTAAATAATAAGTTGCCATTAAACTGAGGGTTAAAAAAACTAACAATTTACTTTTAACGGTAAGCAGAAAGGGGCATTAACTAAAAAGTTTTATGAATTTCATGGTTTACTCACAATTTTATACAAATTGGAGTCTCTAATGATTACCATTAAAATAGGACCATTGCAGTTTGAAATAAAAAGTGAAAATCATTCACTAACTTTGGCCTACATTGGGGCCACTCAGTGAAATAAAAATCCTTTAAATCCCACCCAAAGCCTGCCTCACTCTAATCTTTTTTAACGTTATGGTTTAATGCCTGCTTCTACACAATTTAGGTCACATTCCCGGCGGAGCACTCTGGGACATGTTAGCATGCTACCACACACAGATAAACGGAGTACAATTATCTCACCCAGTCACATTATACTGACACCAGGCCAACCAATCTTAGCACTGTTCCCATAATGCCAAACATCTGGCGGGCAGCTGCTAAAAAAACAATTTTTACGACTTAGGTATGTCACGGTGTGGGAATCGAACCCGCCACCTACCGGTTATGAGGTGAACGCTCAACCAAGTGCGCCAACGAGGCCGGTTGCCTCACTCTCTTAACCCACATGGATATAGGCGAGGGATTTACCAGGTCTAAATCATTTTGTTTTCCAACACAAGTAATTCATGGTTTTGAACGCTCAACTTTTAAGCTGTTTAATAACACAAACAGCTGGCAGCTTTCGAGTTGCAGATGATTTTAAACCCTACCCAAGCTAACGCCTTTCCTGTTGGTGACTCCCAAGCTTGCTGGCAGAGTAGCATGTAATGATTCAAGGCTAAAGTACTTTTTGTTTTAATGTGTAAAACAAACATTCCTTGTCATCTAAATATATTACGGACTGGTGGTAGTAGTGGTTGTTAAGTTAGTATTAGAGGTGGTCATGTGGTGCTGTTAAAATGCAGCGCTTGAATAAGAGACAATAAGTATGCTCTTATACACATGAATGGCTGAACTGTTAAAATGGACGATGGCACTGAGAATGCAAATAATTCAATTCAGGCATTTCAAAAGAGAACTGCACAGAACAAAGATTAATCCATGCACGGCCAAAAACAAACTTTAGATCATAATGTTTCAAAAGCCATTTCATTGTTTGCAATCATGCATATTTTTCAAGAGGCATTTTTCTAATGATTTTCTAACATAAAAAAACAAACAAAACCAAAACAACCTTCCTGTAAAAACAGGAAAACAATTGTTAGCGTCATCTTTCAACGTGGAAAGAGAAGAGAATGAACGGCTGAAATTAAGTACATAAAGCAGCGGAATTAAGTAGAGAAGACATGCGATATCAGGCCGCAGACCAAGTTTAGTCATATGGAATAGAACAGGATGCTCTTCAGGCCGATGTATGTGAAATGCTTTACCTTCACCGCCACCATCACCACTGTCCCTCTTTATGGCCTCTCTAAGCTCATCCGCTAGAGGCCCTGCCTCATCTAAGCCTGATATGGGAGACAAAAGCAACAAGGAAAAGATAACTCTAAGAGTCAAGGCTACTTCTGCAATGGTTGGCCATAGTGGAGCAGAGAAGCTTTTGAGGTGGGGGCAATAGCCAGATCATGTTGGACTACTCTTGCCCCAACGACACATACAGATTTTGCTCGCTTTTGATAATGATCATAGTGATAATAATAATGATAATGATGATAATAAATGATATGATGATGGCAACAATATAAAAATAATGATAATAATAATAATAATAATAGTAGTAATAATAAAAATAATAATAGCAATAATAATTATAATAATATGATAAAGATAAAAATAAGAAATATCATAAAAATCAATAGTAAAAGAAAAAAAATTGATGGTGTGCAAATGACAAAAACATAAAAGAGAGAGGAGAAGATTTCTTCATCTTGTGAATTTTAAGTAATTTGTTAAGTCCATTGATTCTCAGTATGGGTAACACAACAGGTTCTTCCAGCACCGTTGTATTTTCTAGAGGTCAATAAATTTAACTTTTAGGCGGCATACACAAAACGAACAAACCCAGAAGAGCAACAAAGATTAATAATTTTAGTATAACAGATTCTATCCAAAATAGTTCTAATCCTTCCTTGAAAACAATTTCATTTGGAAAAATCTTTCTCAGGGTACAGAGATAATAATGTTGAGAAACTGAACACCATTCAGGTATAGTAGTTATTGAATATCAATAAGAAAGTAGATATCATGGGGGAAGTGCAATTTCAATAATGAGTAATACATAAATAATACATATTTGATACAGTATATATGATATCATCAACACTTTTAAAAGAAATAGTAGAGAAGCGATGATGTGATTATAAATAATTCTGACAAAGTAGAGAAGGATAAGAGGCGAGACAAGTATTCTATTAGTAACATCTTTGAGAACTCTATCTCTGCTGGACTTTCAAGTGTTCAACTTAGGACCAAGTATCGTCATTGAGGCAAATTTTTTAACAACACAAACAAAAAGGGACATAATAGAATGATACCGACAGGACATAAATGAAATAATGCAATATTTATTAACAGATATGTATGATCCTTTTTGTATGAATATAAAACATAGTAACATGAGGATACATGTTGTAACCTATATTCGTTAATAGCGAAAGGGAAAAATTGTTCTTACACCTAATATTTTCTAAGTGTTTATAATTAAATGAACAGCTAATTGTAAATTCTAAAAATGAAAAAAAAACCAACAACCCCAAAACAAATGAAATGGAAAAAAAAAGGAAAATTTTCAGTTGTGGGTGGAAATACCGCAAACAGAACCAGAAAGAAAAAAAACAAAAGAAGCAGAAAATGTAAGAAGGTGAAAGAAAAATAAAAGAGTGGGGGGAGGGTTGAATCTTATGAGGGAAACAGCTACGTACTTTTGGTTTCGGCCAAGGACCCGATGGGAGAAGCGTTGACAGGAGTGGATCCACCTGTGGCACACTGGACAAAGGTCACACCCCCGACGCCTGCCGACACTTCCCCATTGTTCTGGGTGTTACCAGAGGATACCACTGTTTCCTTAGGGAGATCAGGGACTTGGGCGTTCAGGATTTCCTCCGACACTGGATAATCGTTTTCCGTGGCACCTGGATTGGACGAGTCGCAGGTTGGCGGACCGATAAATCACCAAAAACTGGAAGACATCACCTTCCAAAGCTATTATCAAAGGGTAAGCGTGATAAAGACAACCACATAGATTCCACAAAATGGGCTGAATATTTCTTTGTCACTAATTTTTGAAAAATGTGTTGTTCATTCTTTTTTTCTTTTTTGGTACTCCTAAACAACATTTGTGCTGCAAAAGTGTGACAGGTAACAACTAAAAAGATTGAGCAAACACAGGGCAAGGCAAAAAAGAAAAAAAAAAGCGCCAACCAACAAACTCCAAAAAAACCCCCAAAAAGCAAAACAAAACAATACAAAAAAAAAGATATCATAAGGAGAAACACAATGCCTAAAAAAACCCAGTAAATCACAAATGCTATGTTTTGCATTGTAATAAAATGAATTCTTTCTCACAGGTTAGGTGCACAGACAGAGATGCACACATATTATGTTTTCCTCCCGGTTTACACACTCCCGTTGAAAAAACAAAATCACTGCCAACTTTTTTCTCCACTCACCTGGAATACTGGCTATACACAGAATGTGTGACACAGACACCCGGAACGTTTCCAGCACATCGGCTGGGTTGTTGGCGTCAATGATGGACACGCGGCTGGCTTCCAGGGTGGAGGAGCATACCCATACCAGGCTGGACATCTGCTCCTTCTCCTCCTCCTTCAGCGAGTTCTCGTGGTCCTGGGGGATAAACACACGCACAGATTGTGTCTGGTGATGCTATGTAGTTGGGATTCTGTCATTCAATCAACCCTCTTTCTCTCTTTTTTGGTCACTGTCTTCATCTTTTTTTTTTTAAAGGCAGATTGTAAAGGCACTATTGACTCCGGATCCACCACATTTCTCTCTTTCTTATTCATTGTCTTATTTATGTATCTATTATTAATTGACGGTGGCAAAAAATGAAGCCACACTAACCGAGCATTTCCAGACCACCTACAACAATGAAAATTGGCACAGTGGTGTATCTTCTAATGAAGATTGGAGTGGGGATATTATTTTTACGGAAAAGGGCCGAATTTTAGAATTTAAAGCTAAAATGCGCAAATGCACTTCTAAAAATGTCGAAATGGCTAATGCTAACTACTTCCGTTCCGAAGGATGACCTTCAATAGAGATTTTCAAGACACGGTTTCATTTTGCGCGGCAAACATGAATAATACAAAGATAAAAATAAACAAAACAAAAAAAAAAACAACCCCACAAAACAAAAACAAACGGATGTCTCACCCGCAAATTCGCAGGATTATCGACTAGTTCTTCAATGGCAGATTTTTATAAAGGCACTCCTGGCTCGGCTTCCACCATATCATAGAAACAATGCTAAGACTGCTTGGCACAGCATCAGTAGATATTTGAGTGAGTCCTCTGTTTGGCAACATGGTGACTTGTCTACAAAGCTCCAACTTTCTTTTCACACAAAAGTGTTTTAAAAAGGGCACAAAAGACAATGGTGACATGTTGAAATGAGTCCTGAATTTAAAAAAAAAAAAGGCTTGAAATTTAAACACCCTTCAAAAATGGTACCTTGATTTCTTTATCCAGCTTGTCAACATCATTTCTAGCGGGCGAGTCAGTAGCTTCCTCGGGAGGATTGGAGTAGAACACACTGGCCCCAACGATGGAGCCTCCGTCCCTGGTGCGACCACCTGTCAGGTTGACCCCTGCAGCACACCAGATCTGGGACAGAAACATACACGTTACACGGCATTCAGAAATGAACTCACAAAGATCTGTACACTGAGCCTTCATTTCACGAAGGTGAGTGAGGCTCATTTTCTATTTTTCAAAATACAATTTTCTATCTACAAGAGCATTAAATCAACAGCTGAATAAAAAGTGATAATGAAAAATCATTAAAGGCAAAATTTTCATCTGACCAACTCAGAACTGCAGCCTTGCAAACTTTAAATCCTTCACTTTGCCTGCAGTGGCTAAGCAGCGTATCATTGTAGATAAGGCTGCAAGTCCAATCTCAGGCTATATTAAAATTTGTTTGACCTCCCTAGATGTACACCTCAATGTGTATTTTCTTTGAGTCATTCAAGAGTGTGCACAGTGGGCTAGCCACCTGCTTGTCTTAATCTCTTGGCTCTGAGTTTTCCTGACTTTTGTTTGATCCGATTGGGCTTGTACTTTTTGGCCCATTCTGGCGTCAAACAATATGTCGGGTCCCTACACTGCCCATAGGGCGGCACAACAGGGAACTAATTCTGCTAACAAAACAAAACAAAATCCTTCACTAGAAATTAAAACTAGATGTCAATTAAATGTCTAAGAAATTGAAAATCACTTTTTAAAATACACTTTCCAGTTGGTAACAATGCTTTATTCTATATTCTCATCCCAAGTAGCTTTTATAGTTTTGTGGTGGCCTCTTAAACCGGGGTGTTGCGGGTTAGAGAAAAAGGTCTTTACAGTGATATCACCATCTCCAATCAACTGTAAATGAGTACCTAGCCATCACAAATGTTGTCCCTGTCTGAAATGAAAAGTAATGGCAACTTACAGGATGCACGTCTTGCTCTGTGTGTTTTTAATCTGCTATTGGCTTGGGGCTCCATTGTAAACCGCTTTCAGCATAAGCAGTAAACCCTGTTTTTAAAAAACCCTTTAAACGTTATGGTTTAACGCCTGCTCTACACACATTAGGTCACATTGCCGGCGGAGCACTCTGGGACATGTTAACATGCTGCCACACAGAGATAAACGGAGAAGTTACACGAATATCTCACCCAGTCACATTATACTGACACCGGGCCAACCAGTCTTAGCAGTGTTCCCAAAGTGCCAAACACCAGGCAGGCAGCTCCTAAAAAACTGATTTTTACGACTTAAATATTCGCATGTGGGAATTGAACCCACCAACTACCGGTCATGAGGCGGACGCTCAACCGAGTTAGCCAACAAAGCCGGTTCAGTAGACACTGTGAACATTTAGTGTGTACTGTGTACAGGTGCAATTTAACAGCTCACCTTCCACCCGGTCTGGTTTTCAAACAGAGGCCTGCAGTAGACAGGTACTGGGACGGGCACCTGGGGCTTGCCGGGCGTGTCTCGGGTCACCTGGGTGGAGAACTTGGCCGGGAGGCTCCAGCCGTAGGCCTGCATGCGTCCGTCGTCCTTCTTCACGTGGGCCCGCACCTGCTTGTACTGCTCCCGCCGCTCACGCTCCCTCTCCTTCTTGGCTTTCTCAGAAGTTCTACGGGTGAAATAATATTGAAAACAATACACATTACTGTTTATAGAAACAAAACTGGCTCTGATACTGATAACAATCTCTAACACTAAAAGACAATCTCTAGTTTTCATCAAGTCCTCCTCATCATACGTTACTAACCATAATAGGTCCTTCAGTGATTTGTCTTCTCTTTTCATCAAGTCCTCCTCATTTTACATTTAAAAACTCAAATAAGTCATCAATTTGTCTTTAGTGTTAGGTTTCTATTTTGATAGGTATTACACAGTCACTGTAAGTTCCATGTTTAAAAAGATAATATTGTTGGTCAAACAATAGGAGCTAAAAAGAGCTATTACTGCCTGCTGTAAGAATACTCTATGGGTTAATAATACAGCAGAACAATAAGCCTCCACTGATATACACTTATAGGCATATCTCAATAACAAATGCCTCTTGTAAGGTGAAGTATGAAAATTACTACCACATTATTTTTGTAATGAACAAACTTTTACTGATACCTTGTGACATAAAATTAGATGTTATGAACAAACTTTTACTGATTTATCTAGGTCTTTTTCTTTTCTTTTATTTTCTCAAAAAATTAATAGTCTCTTTTTTCAGTCAGTTATTTCTGATATCGTTGTGCTAAAAAATTACGACTATCACCATCACAAAAACTATAGTTTAGATGGTGAGGTTGAGACTGCACACAAACTCACAAGTCTTCCTGAAGGAAGTCGTAGGCTTTTGATTTGGGGTTGGCAGATGCTGCCCCTTTGTCCCTGGACTTCTTGTTGGGGTCTCCCACAGGCTGCACGTGGGTGGTGGGGGCGTTGTACTTCACCGTGGCTGCTGGTAACGGCCGCTTGGGCTTGTTGGACGAGCTGAACAAGTTGCTGAAACTGGCAAGAGGAAATAAAGTTGGCATTTTATTTCTTCACTGCATGAACTGCGTTGCTTGGAAGAATTTCCTTTGGAACTTTTGTATGAAGAAAGAAATAAAAGCCCCCCCCCTCCCCCAAAAGATCATCGAGTGTGTACCATGCAACAATCGTTTTCCGGTTCACCCCATTCCATTTTATAATAGGTAAGATAGATGGCGTGTGCAAAGTTACACCAATAAGAAATCAGTAAGTGTGTTTGATACACGACGCATGCGAAGATACTCCCCCAAAAGATCATCGATTGTGTACCATGCAAAAATTGTTTTTGTTCACCCCATTCCGTTTTATAATAGCTAAGATAGATGGCGCGTGCAAAGTTACACCAATAAGAAATCAGTAAGTGTGTTTGATACACGACACGTGCAAAGATACACGACGGATGCGAGAATTGACACTTGGACTCGTCTGTCGATAGGTAAGATAGCTTGGTATTGGAATTCAAAGCGGGCTGTAAAGTGGCAAAAATTGGTTCCCTGATGTCCCAAATCTATAATTATTTGTCCCAGTCTTGAGGACGAGATATTCGCTATTCCCAAGTTAACCGCTATTTCAATTGCGTAATTTTCATGTTAGCGTTATTGACTTAAAGAAGGGAAAAAAACGCGGATTTATATTTTATTCGCTATTTCCAAGTTTTCGCTATTTCCAGTTTGTTACTTTCATGTACCACTGTATACATTTTGATCCAGACCTTTCTGAACACTTTTTATAGATTCAGTATCTTCCCATTTTTGTTTGTTTTTAATGAGAAATTGTGAAACTATATACAAGGAAATGACTCTCAAACTATAGCTAATTACAGCTTATCATATGATAAAATGATGAAATGATTCTAACAAAGATGAAATGATTCTAACAAACAGGACTCTCTGAATTTTTCTCCCCAAATATGGCAAAACAAGATCTTGACAAGAAAGCAGTGACCCTTACAAACAAGTTTTCCTAAAAATGCACATTGACCCTGCAAATACGTAGCTTATACAAAAAAGACACCACGATCATCTAATGATAAAATAGATATAGTTGTAATCCACAAACAATGACCTTTCTAAATATATAGATTTCATGGGATTGTCTTTAAAACATTTGTCATCATTGTGAGAATATTGAATATTGTCAAGGCTCCTTGCAGGTATTTGATTAACCTATATGTGGAGTCAGTTAAGAAATCAGATGTTAAATCTTTTAAGTAAAATAACAAATGGGGTGAGTGGAAGAGTTTGCAAGTCTAGATATAAGGGTTGAGGGATAAATTGCAATCCTGTGAAGCTAAGACAAGATGTGAAATCAATAAAAGGAAGACCAAAAGGACATTACAAGTTTAAAAAACAAACAAACGCATTTAAACTTTGGGACTATGTCCTTGTAAGTAATGCAGACACACCAAGTAATCCTAAATTAAAGAATAATGAAATTTATAGATTATTTCTCGTCATGGGTCAATTTCAGGGAACCTGATAACAAAAAAACAAACAAACAAAAAAAAACCAAACAAGGTCTATTTCAGTATTATGAAAATCCTATGGTAAATTTGAAGTGTGACCAAACCACCAAAAAAAGATAATTATTGATAGAGAGTAGCCAAGTATTGAAAAAGATGCCTTGTTTTTTTGTTTTTTTTAGAGAAGACAAAATTAGAGAAAGAAATGTTGGCTTGATTCGAACCTTTGCCTGCTACAACACCAACCTTGCTACCAGCAGAAGAGAGCACACTTGACCACTAAGCTATCCACAACCCTGTAGTTACAGCAGGCAAGAGTTTGAGTCTTAGCCAACATGTTTCTCCACTTTTTCTATTTTCTCTACAAAAAGACAGGTCTTAATCTTTTTTTTTGCTACTTACTACTCTAAATCAAATACAATTACACTGGAATCTCATTATGCTGCCCCCGTTGGACCGCCATTCCCGCATACCGCCTGCTTCTTCTGAGGTATGGTTTGGTTTGGTTACTATGATATAGAAAAACCATCAGAAACAGCTCCCACTATACTGCTATTCTCTTTGTAATGACAGATTACTAGTGGCCCCTTGATTGGTGGTAAAACGAGGTTTCAATGTATTTTCATTTTCTCTTAAAAAAAAAAAGGGTTTCATCTTTTTTTTTTGCCACTTACTGCTCTAGATCAAATACAAATATCATCTGAATATGTACAATCCTCAGTAACATCTCCATTTTTATCACAAGAAAAGACTAAAAATTATTGAGAAAGGACTTCTGAAGTGCCATTGAGGTGAGAAAGAAAAAAAACCTTCTGAAAATACACCAGCCCAATCAAAAACGTTTTAATATCCCTATTGCATAGGCCAGATTCTTTAATTCTTCAGTTAAATATATTTAAAATATTCTAAAAGGAATATTTTCATATCTGGTTTTGGTAAAGTATCATTCCTACACATTCTAAAAGCAAAAAAATGAATTATGTAGAGTCCCATAGGAAAATCTACTTTTATCTTTTCATAATGTAGATCCAACTAGCAAAGATCATGGGTGAATTATTGAGAAAAAATATGTGGAAGGGGCGTTTTGGATCTGAAATGAAGCACTCTTTATGTCAATAAAAAGATAAGAGAAGAGATTAGAAATATAGTTTGATCTAATTTGGTTACACAAAACAGATGGAGTCAATTTAAATCAATTTCTAGCAATTTTCTAAAACTAGTTAGAGAAAAAACCCTATTGGAAAAAGTTGTACATTGCTTCGCAAACTATGACCTTTACTCATTCTAGGCGAGCTTCAAGTGGAACACTAGCTGAAAAATCAAACTACCAACTTAAAACTGAAACTTCAAATCCTCTCGATGTCTTCCTAAAAAGAAAGATGTGAGTGTGTAATCTATCTCTGATCCCAAATGGTATGTGATTATAGGCAGAACTCAAACATCTGTGATTAGTAAAGAAAGTTAGAAGCCCAGGAGAGAGGGTAAAGGAATTAGGTGGTATGATGATGATAATAATAATAATGATAACATAGTCCCTCCTCTTATAGGTGTAAAGCCAGTGGCAAGCAAGAAAAACCTAAATGATGGCAAGGCTTAAAAAAAACAAAACAGAACTCACTGGCGATCTAACGAGTCGTGCAAACTGTGGGGAGTAAATCAAGAGAATTGTGCGTGAAATGAAAACTTTCTCAATTTTCCTTTTTTTATTCAAACCAGCAAACTCATGGAGAAACAAAGTAAGTATGCAGACAAAGAGATTGTCTTTCATGGAAATATGTGCGTGTATCTGTCATACTACATATACTACAAACTAACCAGCACTGTTGTTTGAGCCATCTAACTGGAAAAGGACTGCAACAAAAGCCCACATGCTGTTACTATCACTACAAGTATTTCTTCCACTCCACACTTAATGTGATAACTGAAAAAGCTATGAGCAATGTCAACATCACTTAGGAGAACTGTGTATAAAAACGATGTCCATTAATCAATGACTTCATTTGGAAAACTAAAACACCAGGAAAAGACATTTTAGTCAGAAATTTTCCGTTCAGGGGTTCAAGGACATGAATATACTATTGAACCAAAGTCATGAGTTTAAGATAGAATTTCTAGTTGATTTCAATTTGTATATTATATCTAACATTAGGGCAAGCCTTCAACAACCAACAAGGCGGCAAATTTTGTTTCCCTTACAGATTTCAAATACAGTAGTTCTTTGTAAGTGCTCTGATCTGGACTCTTCAGCAATTGAAAAAAAAACAAAAAACAAAAAAAAAAAAAACTGCATTTGGTCACTTGTATTCACAGTGTAGAATACAGAAATTAACTAATAAAACTTATGCATCAGATGCAATTTTTTTTCCTTTCCTTTACATTTGATAAAGTAACCTTGATAGTACTGTGCTTTGATGCATTCTAAATAGAAGTTTATAAACCACTGAAAGACTTCTTTCTGGAAGATCTTAATCAATTTAAGTACAGTGAAACACGCATAAACCGAAAATGATGGAGCCCGAGTTTTCACTTTGGCTAGTTTTCACTTTGGCTTAAAAATACTTCGGTTTAGAAATACATAGTTTCTAATTATAGAGTAAGTTAGTGCTTTTTTTCTGTTTATCCGATTTCATTTTAAACGTGTTTCTCTGTACATAAAAGTTGGTGTATTATAACCCCTCAATCCACTGGCCATAAAGCCTATTCAACTCTGCACTTGCTACTCAGGGACTTGAGACAGATTTGAGTACAGTATGAGTAATGAAAGATTGTTTTAGCTTATGTAGTCATGGAGTGAGTAAATGAATTATTTCACTTCTGGCGAAATAAACATTCAAACCTACAATATAAAATCAGGGTGAATTTGATGAGTATTGTTAATGAACGCTACATCGAATAAGCGGGTGAATATCTTTAGACTTGCCATATCTTTATAAGCTCAATATAGAACACTTTGGTGTGGCAGTGAAAGAGTCCAGCTGTATTCCGCCAATGAAAAACTGAGCACATCATAATAAAAGAGCCATCCAATCTCACCCTCCTACTCATTCCATAATAAGAATGAAAATCTAACCCCTTTGATGTTTCTCGGGTTATACACCCTACACAATAATCAGCGTAACTCAAAGCTATGTGGGAGAAAAGAACAGATCTCCAAAACATGTAACCAAGCCATCCACAGACTACATGCAACTGATTAAATGAGTGGAAATGTGAATTTGGGACCGACTTGAAAATTTTGGGCTGTTTGGAAAATCTGTATCTTATATCATTCATCAACACAAGATTGATTTTGAATTCAAGTTTTTGAGGCCCAGATGAAGAAATGCTTCAACAGAAGGCAAAAATCTTTCATGATTGATTGTTTAGGGCATGTATGGAGGAAAAACCCTTCTCACGCCATGGATTACTACCAAACAGCTCCAGTAAAAGTTCAAGCAAGAAAGAAAGCAATGACCTGAAACAGTCTTTGGTATCCTTCAGAAAATTGGTCATCACTGCAAAATGAATAGAAAATATTTTCCGGTCAGTTCCCACTAAGGTCTACTGAGAGTGAGAGCCTTTGCACTGGTTGGATACAATCTGGTTCTTACATCAAGACCTCGAACAGATCATCTACTGACAGAAGTGATGGCTTGGGTTGAATATCAAAATGAGGGCTTAAATGTCTTTATATTTGGCTTGGCCTTTTTTTTTTGTAGTGCTGCCATTTCAGCCAGCCCATTTTGTTAGCAGTATGTTTGACGACTGCTCTTGATCCTAAAGTTTTCATCAGTCCTTTTTGTTTTGTTTTATCTCATTTCACCAAAATTTCATGAATGTTCAATGCTGTTCTGGATTCCAGTAAACTTCTAGTGTAGCTACTAATGCCCATCCCTAAACTTACAATTCATTATGCTGTAAAAGAAAAAAGTGGCATTCTATAGTGTCACTATTAAAGGATTCAAACTTTCCATCTAGCTGATTAGCTGACAAATATTTTTTTCATATTTATCAGCTCTTTGCACAAATGAATGCAAACCATAAAACTGATAAGGTTGCATTCAAAAGTGACTTATATAATGAAAGACAGCAATTTTGTGTATCATTGGTAGCTAAACAGATTTTGCTAAGACATCTAATAGGCCATGAATGGCAGGTCCAGCAGGCGTACACCAACACAGTAAGTTGCAGTGATATCTCAGACCTTCAATCTTCCAGTACAGACTGGTGTATATTGACCATTTACTGTCATGCTTTTTATTTTCCTGTTAAGATGCGTTCATGCTGAACCTTTTGTTTACCTTGCACAGCAGATGGCGTGAATGATAATTTCTGGGGGACATTGATGAAAGGTTGAGAAGGCCACCCAAATCAATGTCTCTTTGTGTTTGGTAACCACAGTGTACAGTCATTTAGCAACTGCCCAGCCAACTGTACATTAAAGGCCCAACCAGTTTCTTTGCAAGGCCATGCAAGTTAAATAAAGATCCAGTCTGAATGCAATCCTATACAGGCTCTTTTTATATGCAGTCATCCAGGATTTTCAAAAGCCTTGACGTCCTGTGAACACCTGATGAAATAACCCAGATAAATCCTGCTTTTTTGTTTGTTTGTTTGTTTGTTGTGAATGGTTAAGTTTGCAAGCAAACTATTTCTGGAGTTTGGTACTATAAAAAATTTCTCTGTGACTGGATTTTATTTTGGGATGATCAAAGCCATTTTGTATCAGGTAAACCCAATTATTTTTAGACTAGCACACAAAAAAAACCCAACATTTATTCAACTGATCAACAAAACAAAACAAAACAAAAGGCTAAGGTATATAGCATTCATAATTTATTCCCATCTATATTTTAGTACCACTTCCACCTTTCATAACCAGATACATTGAGTCAGCTTTCAGAACTTTTCATGAGAATATCTCACATTACTCACAGGCCAGTTAAAGCATTTAACAGAAATACACAATTCTTTTTTAAAAAGCATTGGCAATAAAAGAGATAAAAAAAAAACCAAACAACTTCATGCCACAGCCAGCCAGGGGTGGTATTAGCATCTATCAACGGGGATCACCATAGGAACAAAATGGCTTTGATCAAAGGAGGTACCTCCATCCCAAATATTTGTGATATTTGTGTCAGAGCAGACCGGTTTTTATTTTTAAAAAGAACATTTTCTTAACACTTCCAATCAGAACTAGTTTCTGAAATTCAAAGAGTATTGACATATGATTCATAGTTAGAAGTCTAGACCATTTTGAGATTTTTCTGATCATCACTAAATGTTGTGCTTTCTTTTCCCACGTGCCACGCTTTGTTTGATTTTGATAGACCTCTTGCACACGTTAACGCAGTTGAAAACCAATTGTTTATGTCGTAGATGACTGTTTTCCCCATTAACCTTTAGAGTCCAGGTTTTTATATTGCAATTTTGATTCCTACATTTGTTTTATAGGTCTATGAGTTTTACAGCTTGTTGTCCAAATCTTAAAATTTTGGTATTTTCTGAATATCACTACAAGTCGTGCTTTTCCCCTTTGACGTCATGCTTTGTCAGATAAAAAAAACTATTTGTCGGGAAAAATAATTGTCATCCAGGTTAACAGTATAAAAAATCAAAGGCTGAATATTTGCAAAAAAATCATCCCTGATTATTTCCAGACTATTTTCCCTATCAGTTCTTTGAAATATGAAAAAAAAATATCATAGTAAAATAATTCCTGACCAGAACAACAGCCTCCTTTACACAGACTCCCTCGTTTCTATACTAAGCTATCTGCAAATGATCATTGCAAGGGAAAAAAGGTGTTAAGACAAGTTGAACAAGTGTGATTGGTTGACATCATAACGCATGCATGGAGTCTAAAACGCAGGTCAACGAATCGTTCACGACTGTGGAACAGACATGTGTTTCAGCAGGCAGGGAGGCGGGGAATTTAATCACGCTTGTAAACAGCAGCAGCCAAATTGATAAACAGTAAGAACTAAGGAAGAATAAGAGAGGATATGAGGATGATACTGATATATCATACGACAAGAAAAATATTACTGAGAAAAAACAAACAAACCCAAACAACAGACTTTAGAAAAGGAATTTTGTGCCTTGGTGATCCCCCTTGATTTAACATCGACAGATAAATTCATCATAGCAATAATTTCAATATCAGATAAAAGCTAAAATCAAAATAAAGTCTCACAAGTACACAGCATAACTCTCTGCATTCCATGCTCCTAAACAGCAAATCATTCTCTGCAGAGGAAAAATAATAATGAGCAACAGGGAGTTGATATAAATACTAGCCATCACCAGCTGCCTCAGGCAGAAGAAAAGTCTCTGCCTCTTCCTGAATTCATGCATTGCCTACAATGGACTAAGGACATGCCCAGAAAGAGCCAGGAAATGATTGATATGAGAGAGAATGTGAAGTGTAGTATATGATTGTCTCCTGCGGAAATAGGAAGTCAAAAGAGAACAACAATGAAGGGATGGCATTGGCGGAGATGTTGTCTAATTAAGGGGGGAAAAAGGGGGGAGGGGGGGGGGAAGAGAGAGAGAGAGAGACAGAGAGAGAGAGAGAGAGAGAGAGAGAGATAACAGAGAATCACTCCTCCAAGTAGAAGAAAATCGACTTTATGTATATCTGCGTGTTTGGGCGAGGGTATAAGGCATGATATGCCGAGAACAATCCAGAGAGAATTCTAGCGGAGACAACGGATACAATGTTCGAAGTGAAAAGTAACTCAAAAGTAGCATAGATGTTGGCCCTGTATCAGTTCTCACATTCAAAAGCCGTCAGGCATTGAAGCATAACTCTTATTCTTTACTTTTAAGAAAAAAAAAAAGTTCTGAGTCTATATGATTTGTTTACAAAAATCACATGTCTTTGGATAAAAACCAAACAAAACTAAACCTGTAAATAAAACGTAAGTATAGAAGCTTTGATGGCACAAACATAAATGTAAAAATCCTCACAACTGTACAAGTTGTGAACTTCTATCAAACTTAGGCAACAATAAAAAAACCCTCGAAGTACAAGAAATATAACTTTGAAAATTAAAAGCAAAATGCAATATTAAGAGGACTGAATAAAAAAGATTAAAAAAAACAAAACAAAAAACAATGAGAAAACCAAAAAAGTAGACCCAAAACTATAAAGCTACAATTTGAAAAAAAAGAAGAGAATAATAAAAAAAAAGAAATAAACAATGACACAATATTAAGTATAAAGGCCTTTGAGACAGTTGAGATGTACGGGAAGGTGGACTTTCAAACGTCAGTCATACAACTAACACCTCTTCCATAGAGACGCTACTAGTATGGATTACTCCAAGACCACGAAATGAAAGTTGGAAAAGAATGGAGATATTTCCTTTCATGCCAAATACTCAAAGATGATAACCTTGAACAAACAAGCATAGCTTGATTAAATCTTTTGTCATATGACATAATCATTCAAAATCATAATGATTGGAGAATTAATTTTCATTTCAGTCAGACTAGCATCTTAGTCAGACTCACATACTCATGTACTGGTATCGTATCCAGCACAACCTTCATTCTTTTTTTTATCAGTTTGTCTTTTTTTTTACATTTCCCTTAATTTCAGACACAGCTAGAAAGGACACTGTTTAGCAAAGACATGTTGCGGTCAGTGAAGAAGTTGGTGCCGAACACCAAGAGTCGAGTATGAACACTGAACACATCCTGGAGCAAGAGGATCGGGGAGAGAACAGGCTCTTACTATCATTGAGCAATATTACGTCAACCATGCTGCAAAGAAAACAGAGAGCAAATATACAGTGGAGAAATCATCCTTCTATCGAGAAAATCGACTTCAAATATAATTTACTTTCATGCGTTTCAGTTTTTCAATATAATTTGCTGGCCGTGGCAAGGAACAAAAAATTCAATAAGTAGGCAAAAAAAAAAAAAAAAAAAAAATTTACAAAAAAGGAAAAAAAAAAAAAAATCATACCAAACAAAATGTAACAAAATCTACTATATTATGGCGAGTTATGGAAACAAATTATCACAGGATTTAAATTAAGAATATACATTAAAATGGACTAAAAGATGATGTTAGATAGGTCAAAGGAGAAAAACAAAACAAAAGAAAAACAGGAAAACATACAAAAGAAGTTATTTTCAAAAGGATGAATTGGAAATATGAATGACAAAGGGGCAGAGACAGATTCATGGGTTCGTGTCATGGGTCAAGGAGATGATATGGAAAGACAAAGACAGAATGGAGAGAGGGGAAGAGTGTCCTAGTCTTGGTTTACTTCCATGTCCTTAGCCAAGACCAAACTCATTCTGAAGTTGAAAGGCCTGCAATACAACTTGCAGTCAAGAGGAATTTGACAATTAGCTTTCTAGGTACAGGTAATTCCTGAAAAAGAATTTTCAGTAGCCGGGAATTGAATGCCTACGTTGAGTTCAGAACTGAATGACTGATAAATTTCAAATTTGAGGTTGGTTTTTTTACTTCAACAAAACAGAGAAAAGGAGATAAATATAATTATAATTCTTTTCTTCTTAACACTTGCTTTTTACCCGTGACAATGACGAGGGCTTTTGTAGTTTTTCTTTTTACTTAAATCTTTTACTTAGCAAAGAGCTGGAATATTTTGAACAAGAAATTTTTCAATTCATGAATTCTGTAAATGGGTTATTACTTATGGCAAGTTTCAAAATATCATGAAAACAATTTGAACAAATAGGACAACTTCTGTAGTTCTGCTGCTAATTTATACTGAAACATTTCAAGCTTTTATTGAAATTACAGATTACATTCTATTCAACTTAAGATTCAAATCCTGGTCTACACATAAAAAATAATCACCTGGCAATAGTTTCCAACGGTTGCGTTAAGAGATTGATGTCATGAAACAAACCTTTCATTTCAGAAGAGTCAATGGCCAAATAAAGCTGTCAGTGTAAAACAATCTGATGAATGGAATTAAGTAAAGTCCTTTGAGCTTTTCAAAATGGATTGCAACATTTGTAGTAAGTGAGAAATACTGGAACAAAGATGGTTAGACAGACAGGGATGAACAAAAAAGTCATTGAAAAAAAAAGGGGGCCGGGGGGAGGGGGGGGGGGGGGGGGGGTAGA